>PVJO010000275.1:0-156959 GCA_004026905.1 Hystrix cristata | reverse complement strand
GAATATCTACACAGAGATTTTTAAGACTGAGTTTTTTTAAATTACTACTATTTTTAGTTCCACTTTTCAGGATTTCAGGGAACTAGAAAATGCAGTGCTCCCAGTCCAACAAAAAGAAGCCAGGCAAAAGCAAAGTTCACAAATTTCATTCAGCCCATGTAAGTGCTATAGTCCCAGGGAAATCAACTGGATAAAAATTTACAGATAAGTAGATACCTGTAGAGAAAAATGAAATACAATACTTTTATAAAATTTTTGATAGACAGCAAATAAGGGATCCAAGAAGCTAAGAACAAGCAAGATAAATACAAAATTATCCTTTGCAGACACATTTTGCTCAAACTTCTGAAAACAGAAAACCAGAGAGGAAAATCCACTGGATCGATAGCACATGAATTTGTAGTGGATTTGCAGAGTGCATGAAAAGTAGTTCAGTAATTCTGATTTTGTGCCACACATAAACCAAACTTCTTTGGGAAAGAAAAAGATAAAAAGGGGAGTTCTTCAAGATACCCAAAGAATAAAGTCAAATTAAATACAGTAGAAAAAGAATTGCAATTATGAAAGACTTCTCTACAGGAATCAGGCAAACTGGAAAATGGAGTGGTACCTTTAAAATGCCAAAAGAGAAGATGAAAGATTACTTTAAAAAATGTTCTATTAACCTGAGTAGTCAGGAAAAGAAGAAAAATTAAAAATGTATCAAAGAAGACATAATACCTAGTAGATTTTAATCCAAACATATTAATAATAACATTCAGTGTAAATATTCTACACACACCAGTTATCATCAGGTTGGATAAAAAATAAAGCACGTAGTTACTTATATGCTATGTACAAGGAACCTATTCATTTTAGTTGAGGCTGCCATAACAAATTACCACAGACGAGGTGGCTTATAAACACCTTGGAAACTTATTTTACACAGTCCTGGAGGCTGGCAGGGTGAGAACAGGGTTCCGGTGAAGGTCCTCGCCCAAGGATGCAGATTTCCCATGGTTTCCCTGCACCGCTAGCTAGATAACTTGACATCATCTTATGAAGACACTTCCTCTTCATGAAAGCCTCGCCCTTGTGACCTAAGCACCTCCCAAAGCACTTCCATATATTACCACATTGAGATTAGGGCTTAAACAGATTAATTGGGGGATACACACGCATTCAGTCCACTGTGCCACTTTAAATACAAAACTTTACATAGGATAAAAATAAAAGAATGGAATGAGAGGTAATCATCATCATCAACCAAAGGGAAGTTCCAGTGGTCATGTTATTTTCAGACAAAATAGAATTCAGAACAAGAAATAATATCCAGAATAAAATGTAACATAATAGGGCCATTTCTCCCAGAGGAAATTTTTAAAAATCTTAATTTGGTATGCATAGAATATCATAGTCTGAAAGTACCTAAGTTAAAATCTGTTAGTACTGAAAGGAGAACCATATTAATGCACAATTGTCATGGTTTTGGAGATATTAAGGCAAAAAAAAAATCACAAAGCTCATGAAAGATCTCAAAAGCAATAGCCACCAATTTTACTTAACTGGCATTTTAATGGGGCACTTTACAAATCAATAAATAAAACGGACTTCAGGCCACACACAGCCACTGGATGAGACCTTGAGGTTTTGCTTTGGGATATGAGAAGAGTAAGTTTTATACCTGGGAGAGAGTGTGTGTACAAGTGTACCTGGGTGACTGAGGAGTACTCTGTGGCCAATAAGCTTGATATCTTGCAATACTTTGTGTCTTTTCTCAAAGAAAGAATAAGCAAAAACCATAACTTTTAGCTGTGTGCATGCCCATCTAGGATAAAAGTTATATTTCCCACCATCTTTTAAAGTTAACTGTGGGGGCTGGGGATTTAGCTCAGTGGTTAGAGTGCTCGCCTCTCAAGCACAAGGCCCTGAGTACGGTCCCCAGTACCAAAAAAATAAAAATAAAAATAAAAATAAAAATAAAAATAAATAAAGTTAACTGTGGCTACGCTGCTAGGCCAAAAAAAGTGTAAATCTGATATGCAGAATTTGGTGTCGTATATTTTATCCCACATACCTCAGGTAACAAAATAGAAACCAAATTAAGTGTTTCAATTGGAAGGTATTTTACAGAATGACTTTGTCACACAGTATCAGAAGATCTGAGAAAAAACATGTAATCAAGTCCTTATAGTCATGAACTATCAAAACTCATTAAAGAAATGGATATACTGGGTAATCTTCATCTAGTAAACTTTAATAATAAAAGTACTATCCCCTACTACTCCCTGAGTTAGAGATACTACAGGAGTCCAAACCCTAATGGCCTCCGTGGATGGCCATCTGGTGAGAATGAGTGATGGGAGTATGGGGCCATCCGTCTGAGGCCAGACACACAGAACAAGTACAGCACCCACAAAAGACACCACCAAAGAGAGATAGGGAATGGGGAATATCCACCCTACCAAGGTCATCCACAGGATTGAGTAGCAGAAGTGAGAAATGTGAGGAAGATAACTAAGAGCAGAAAAATGAAGGATCAACAAATTTACATGAGAATCATGTTTGGTTATCTCCATCTAAGGAACTGGAATTTGAATAGTATGGAAAGCCTGTAACGCACTGACAGGATAGAAAAAGCCTCGGTCCCAGACAACTAAATGGTAAGTTTTATATGAAATAAGCGAAGGTTTTTACACGAAACAGAAATTCATACATGCTTTGTTGACTGTTTTGAAAGAGACCATTACAAAAGAAAACAAATGTAAGAAACTAGTAGGGACATTTCATATAATTCCATGTACATAAACTGTCCAGAATGGGCAAATCTATGAAAACTAAAAGTATATCAATAGTTCCAGGGACGAAGATGAGTACAAGCTAACGGTTTTAAGATTTCCTTTTGGGATGATGAAACAGTTCTGAAGTTAGTGGCAATGATTACAAAACTTGTGAATATTATAATAACTACTGAATTATATGCTTAAAAATAAAAACTTAAAGTAAAAAAACAGGCAGAGGGAAATAATCAAAAGCCTTATACACCATAGCAAGAAATTTGGAATTTTTCTTTAGGCCATGAGTATCCACTATAGAGATTTTTAGATGTATTCACAGAAAATTAGATATTCAATTGAAATTCTAGCATCAATGTGGAAAGCATATTGTAGGGAGAGAGAAAATCATGAAAGTATGAAAATTAGTTAGGCTTGATGGGAGACACTGAGGGCCTGAACTAGGATGAGAGCAATGAAAACAAAACAAAAGTAAAGAGAATGGGTGAAGAGGAAATTGAGTAAGACAAGAAAGAATTTCAGCCATTTAACTTTTGTGTTCATTTACTGTGGGTTCTGCAATATGATCTAAAACCCTTATGCTTCAAAAACCCTTTTAGTATTTTTCTGCCCCATATTATGACTTTTATTTATCAGCAAAATAACATAACGTGGTCATCAAGTTTGTGAAATACCAAATCTTGGAGAAACCTGTATTCATAGCCCAAACTGAACCTTCTGCTGGTGCTTTAAAGTACCAAACTGCCTTTGTTATACTTAGTTTGCAAGGCCTGGAAAACTTTTGCAATTATCTTTTAAATTAAAATCCAAATGTTCCTTGTGGAGTACAGCCAGTCTTCATATCCCTATCAAATGAATATCCTCATGTCAGTAATTTCTTTATTGAAACAAATCAACAATCTCCTGGAACTCCCATTAAGAAAAAGCTCCTGAATATTAATAAAATAGATTAGAGCCAGTGGGCTAAAATTACTTTTAACCTTTTTTTTTAATAAAAAATATGATGTATAGAACTGATAGTAATGGCTTTTTGGAAGTTTAACTGTTTATAGCAGTACTAATCCTGTATGATCATTTATTTTACACCACTTTCTTCATACAGGAGACCATAGTGAACACAGGAGAAATAAACTAATGTCAAGAAGGAAGCATATAGATACATTTTGCCATGTTCAATCTGAATAATTCCATGTCCAGAAGAAAATTCAGCATGATATGTATAGTTGCATCTCCCTTTCCATTCACTTTCTTCACACATTTGGAGCAATAGCCACATCAAGAAACTTGACTATTCATGAGCAAACTATCCACTCTCTCATTTCTCTTACATTTATACATGCTGTTATCTATCATGAAAACAAACATTTATTCCCCGCTTACTTAATTAACATTTATTCCTCAAGGCTCAAGTAGCAATTATCTCTTCTGGAAAACCCTTCTTGATTTTCTTCTATGCCCAATATGAGTTTTGTAATCCTACTGAGAGAGCCCATATTACTTATGCAGAACCATATTCGGAAGGTATAATACTGTAAAGAAAATACTGGTTTCTAAAGTTGTACTAGTTCGGGTATCTGGAATTAGCTGTTGTAACAAACAGACCATAGGAGGAACACACATATCATGTATCCATGGGAGCTCCTGTCCCCAAACCCCACAGACAGTGAAATCCTCAAATGCTCAAGTTGCTTGCATAGAATGGTACAGTATTTGTATATAACCCATGCACAATCTCTCATAAATATAACATAATCTATAGGTTATCCACAATACCTTATACAATGTATATGTGTAGATTATTACTTTGTATTGCTTAGACAACAATGAAAACAAAAAAGACTATATGCATTCAGTTCAGACATAATTCTTTTTCTAATATTTTTGATCAGTTGTTGATTGAATATGTGAGTGTGGAACCTATGAATACAGAAGATCAACTATATAGTGGCTTCAATATAATTAATTCTTGCTAGCTACTAGTACAAAATAGGTGGCTCTACTTCAAATATTATAATTCAGACTCCTTGTTTCTTCCATTTTGTGGCCCATACTTCCTCTAGCTTTTCATTGTATTTCAACCAGTAGGCAGAAGAAGAAAAATGATATGAAGGATCTACAGCTTTCACTTAAAATCTTGGCACAGAAGTGGCATGTATCACTTCTACTTGCATCCTATTGGTTAAAAATCCATCTTTTGGCCCCACATAACTAATAAGGAAACCGGGAAATGGAGCTGCATACATAAGAAGAAGAGACACTAATTTCCACTTAACTCTTAGAATCAACATTAAGCCTAAAGTAAATTGGCAGATTAGCCAAGATCTGGGCTGGTATACCCATTGAGAACAGAAGACAGGGTGGCCAGCCCTTGTTTGGGCAAGACCACTCATAGGATGATGAGTACCACACTACTTGGAATCAATATTTCTCACTAGTTGTCTTTTTCCTTCCACACTTCACCTTTCTGAACATCTACCTTTCAGCTGGTACACACAACCAGGTAGTGGGCAACAAGCTGCAGAGACCCAGCTCTGTGCCAGCTCATCAGTATAGATAGGTAGGGTTCTGGAACTGAGCTTCCTTATTGGCCTTTTCTTCCTTATCCTGCCCACATCACTCCACCATCTTCTTCCCCCGTCTTCTCCCTTTCTTCTGCGGAAGTTCCAGCCGGTATAGCCACCATGGGAGACAGTGGGACTGGAGCTCAGACTTCTGCCATCAAGATGAGGAGTTTGATGGCATAAAAGCAAGATTAAATAAAGGAAGAAATTCACTAAGGAAAATGGAAGACAAGCTTCTCCTTGTTAAAAATGTGTCTTTGAATGTGGAATGGAGAGGTGGTATTAAAATGCAATTGAAAGTAGCAGCAAGAGAAGTGGCTCCAAAATGATAAAGCTCTAGTAATAGTCAAGATACATGAATATATAGATATAGAGATAGAGATATGACACATGCACACACATATTTCACACAGTATCTAAACAAGAGTTTCTAGGAGCCAAATCTTTCTGGAGAGCAGGGTCTGAGTGCAGGCCTGAGGCAGAGAAAACACAAGGTGATCTGGGAGCATCCTGATGTGCTGAGACTACTGAAGGGGTATGTCAAAGGACACAGCAATAGAACCTAGAGGAGCTCGCACTGACCACGTATGGAACAATGTGAAATAAGTAGTTGTAATGACTTGTCTTTGAGTAAAATAAGACTTTGTGACACTGCCCTAATATAAAAACAGAAAAACACAAATGAATACATAAAGAGAGGTGTCATGCCAAATAATCAGCCTGAAATCCATCATGGAGTTAGAAATTCACCATTTGACAAGAATCATACTGAGAACTGATTGAGGCGAAAGTCACCAATAGGATTGTGGAAGATTCTCCAGAAATGGGACATCCACACAATCTCAGAGTAAGCTTTCATAGGATGATTAGTGCTTATTAATAAATAGCGCATACTTATTAGATAATTTCCCTACGGTGAAATCTAACAAATACCATCGGTCACATAATAAAGGTCAGCATCATCAATAATGGGACAGATCAACATTTTTGACCTTCTGATGACACGCACAGAGAAGACTTCGGCACCACTTCTGCAGTGCTCTTGGCAAAACTATAAAAATTTTTAGATCACAACAAAGACAAACCTAAATGGAAAGGGATTCTACAACATAACTGCAATATACTCTTTTAAAAGTGTTAACACTGATAACGACAAGGGACAAGGAAAGACCAAGAACTATATCAGATTTTTTTAAAAATTGAAGAGATATGAGGTGTTCAAAAACGACAGTGAATATTTACTTTTTTAATTATTACAGTAAAAAACACATTACCATTAATCCCCCTTGACGTACTCCTCACTTAGAACACACTCGTCCCGTCATTCTCCCTGCCTTCTGAGACAGTTCTGGAAGCCCCGTTTCTTGAGAATTTTGTCATGCTGTCGTGGATGCCTTCGCGTCCTGATTCAATCCACAATATTCATCTGCCTAGTCATGTTGATTTGGGGGAAGAGCCGGAAGTTGCATGTTGCCAGATCCAGTGAATAAGGTGGATTAGGACATGCTGTAAATTTTTTACACACCTGCCTTTCAGCTGGATTGTACTTGGTAGCAGCATTCACTATATTTTTGATTACATATTATAAAGACACACGAAAGAGGACTTCCAGGACTGCTTCAGAAAGTGTGAAGAATGATGGAATAAGTGTGTTCGCAGCACAGGCAGTGTATTTTGAGGGGGATAAATGATAATGTGTCTTTTACTCTAATAACATTTTTAAAAATTTAAACATTCCCTGTATATTTTGATCACACTTTCTATTACAATAAATGGAATACACAATTTCGTATTGGCTGCTGTATCTAACGTGGGCATAATGGGGATAATTATGAAAATTCCAATGAGGTCTGTGGACTAGATAATAATATGAGATCAATGCTCACTTCCCAAATTTGATGGATATATTGTGCGTATGCTGGAAAATGTTCTTGTTCATAAGAAATATATATTGGAGAATTAAGGAGTTTGGGGCAGGCTGCATAATGGTCTAGCAAAGGCATGAGTTTCTAATACCTACAACTTGTGTGTTTTAAAGATTTGAAAGAGACAGAAGAAAATCAATGTGATTATTGCGGCAGAGTTTGAAGTAATGCAAGCTAAGGAATGTTGGCAGCTATCGTCAGCTGAGCGAAGCAAGGAACAGATTTCCCCTGGAGCCTCTGGGGGCAACAGCACACTGCTATCACTTTATTTCAGCCTGGTGAAGCTGAACTGTGACCAGTTTTTCATCGTCTACAGTTACCAAGTATGAGATAATTTGCCACAGCAACCACAGGAGTCTTACACTAAGGGTAATGGAGAAATCATATCTAAAATTTGTTCTCACTTTTTTCGAAAAAAAGAAGTGTATTAATAAGGTTACTTTGATGAAAGGCATATAAGAACCCTGTATACTTTTTCTACTTTCTATGTATTTGAAATTACATAAAAATAAAAATATTAGAAGATTAAACTAGTAGAAGAGCTATTGCTCAAGTAACAGGAAAAGAAGGAAGAGCGAACCATTTCTACAGATCCCTTATTTTGGATTATTCCCCCTTAGAATGTCGGCCTTTATTCTGAAGCTCTTTGCTTCCTAGTTACAAGATAGTTATAGTATTCTCAGGTGCCGTCCTTGTCTCCGAGATCTTAGAGGCTCTGTAAGGGGTCCTGCCAGCAGAGTCTAATTTGTTAAAATCATGAGAGCAGATATTTCCTAGCTAGTCTTGAAAAAATGTCTATTTATATCTTAGTAGCTAGCATTATACCAAGCTGCAAGGGAATCTGCGAAGATAAGCATTCGTTTCCAAGATTCTTCAGTGGAAATGGCAATGGAAGAAAAGACTGAAAAACAAAAACCAATGAACAAACAAACATAAACACTTGAGTCGATTAATCCACAGTGTATCCTACATGCGATTGCCTATATACGTTTTTAATATGTCAGCTTCCGGATACACAAAGAGTTCATCACAATCTCTTAAATATATGTTCCTTACACATTTGGAAAACTAGTGCATATACAAATGAATACATAAATAAATGAATTCATGAATCTAATAGTCCTCAGGTGAATAAACATATTAGTTTTATTAGAACATAGTATCGATGTATAATCATTTAAAGAACATCTGTATGTTGGAATACTGTGTCAGTTAATGTTAATTCTTAACTGTTTACAGTAACTGAGTGTATGGGGATAGCAAGCACAGCAAAAGAGACTGAGAATAAAGAGATCGAGTTAAATTAACAAGTTATTTTCTAGGTGTAAGTTTGACAAATCTGCTGGCTACTCCTGTGCATATCAATAGTTGAGAATTAGACATTTCAGCCTTAAAGTAAGAGCAGTTAGCACAGAGATATAAAAAATGATTTTCTTTGAGATGCCAGTTGAGACTAACAACCATAAGATTTCTTAAGGCAATCATACAAAATCAAAAGAAAAAGACAGCGAGGAAAACCTTGGAGTGACATTCCCTCATGGGGAGAAACTATCTGCTATAGAGGCAGGAGCCAACTCGGAGGAGTGAGAAGACACCATTACTTCTTTCAATATTAATTCTACATATAATGCAAGTTAGTACTTCTCTCAATGGAGTGTGAACAAAAGTTACTTTGGAGGTTTGTAAAAACACAGGTCTCCAGCTCCCATGAGCAGATATTCTCATTCAGTGTGCTTCAAGCGAAACTGAAGGCACTCAGTAACGCTTCCAGCCCTTTCTTATTTCTCAAATCTCTAGATTGAACCACAGTGTGTGTGGTGATTCACGGGGCAGAAGCATTAGCATCATCTGGGAACTTGATGGAAAAGTAAAATCTTAAGACCAACACAGATCTACTGAATGAGAAAATACCTTTTATCATTATCCCAGGTAACTCATAATATTAGTATTTACAAAGTGCTACAGTTAGAAGGTAGTGCTTAACATGTTGTTTTTGCATCTGATAAAATGACAGCGTTGATCTTATTTTATCCCCACATACTGTGGGGTAAAAACTCAGGATTCTAAGGCAGGCATTGAAGAGTGAATTGTCCCTCTACGACTCTTAGTTTCCCCATGTGTAACATGGGGACCATTACACCATCGTCCCTCGGTTGTGCTAAGAGCGAAATAGTTAATGTGCGAGGTTTCATTTGAAAAGAGTTGCAGTCTGAACCTGAATTTATACTTTTACATGAATATTCAGGTTGCAGAGCTGTTTGTGAAATTGCTTATTTGTTATGTTTGTTCCATCTATTTGATTAGTTAATTTGGTAAATTTAATGAAGCTCTAAGTGAAATGATTCCAGTTAATGATTATTGATTTGAACCTTGAGAAGAAGGAAGCAAAATTGATTCCTGGGTAATTACAATTTAAAATACATACATTGAGTAGGTACAGATGCTAATTGATTAGAGATAATGACTATTTAAAAACTGATATGAAATTGAGACCAACTCAGAGGGAGGTAGACTGTGGCTATTAGCATAATTAAAACAAAAATGAGAATTGACTGATCAGAAACTAAGTGGGTTTATCTGTCAAGTAGTACGTTTTCACTACCAGAGGTGCTCAAAGTAGAATAAGATACCCCTGACAATATATGTTGCAGAGGTTTATGCTTTGACAGGAAATTTAAAACATATTTTCAATGTCCTTGAAAGTCTACATTTTTATTTTGTGACATCTGTACTTCTCTTTATATGCTTTTTCCTCTTAGCCAAGGAAGTCCATATGTTCCATATGAAATTATTTTTGTAACAAAATAAGGGTTATTGATAAATTTCCCTAAAAGGGCTCTGTCTTGCAAGTTGTACAGTTAAGTAGTTATAAGCACATTATTAAGAGTCAGACCAGAGTTAGCATCATAATTCTGCCATTTACAAATGATGCAATGGGCAGATATTATACATAAGAAATATATATAACATGTAATATAAAATATATATACATTCTGCATATATGGAGAATTTTACAGGTAGGTAGATAGAGATATATAATTAAGCATCAGATTCCCAAGCCCTAAATGGGTTTAACAATAATAGCTGAGTCAAAGTATGCTGTAAAGATTAAATACAGAGTAAATCATATTAGAAATTTAATACGAATTCTTTCTCCTGAGGACCTCCACATGATATTTTTTAAAATGTACACAAATTCCTTGGCATGTCTCTCCTCAGTAAGTGAAACTTAAAGCCCTCTGATTAAATTTTGACCAAATTTAATTACTCATTTCTACTTAACAGAATACAACAAAATAATGGTATGTCACACCCAAGATTAATATATGAAAAAGCTGTAACTTCCATCTTGAGTATATTATGTTTCTTAGAAGCCAATTGATATGCTTGAGGCCACTCGCGTAAAGTATAAAGATGCCCTTGTGATAGGGAACTGAAACCCCCAGCCAGTCAGCATGGCAGAAGCGAATCCTGCCAACAAGTACATCAGTAAGCTTGGGAAAGAAAGCTCTTCTATTCAAGCCTTCCTCGGAGACTGCATTGCAAGCTGACAGCTTGGATATGACCTCATGAGAGACCCTTGGACACAAATTATTCAGTTCAGTTGTTTCCTGATTATACAAATGTGGGACAATAAATGTTTGTTGTTTTAAGTTGTTGAAATTTTGATTCTTTGTGACGAAGCAATAAACAGTCCCATAGCAACTGGTTTTTCATGGAGTGATCAGGTAATATGATAACTCTTAAAGGTTTAGCTTTAACTGTTTCTTAAAGACACAATGTATACAATTTTTTTTCTCTTGATTTTGGGCTTCACTCTTTACATCAATTATCTGAAAAAGAAGCATGTTTTGGGCGATATAATACCTGGAAAAATTACTATTAAAATTAATGTATAATAATGATTCAACTTATCAAATCAAAGAAAAAATGAACAAGTCACTACTTAGAAAAATATGTAGGTCATCCCAGCCCCCAACAGCACATTTGTCTTCAACTGATGTGCGAGGCCTTCTAAGACACAACAGAGGGGATTTCATCAGTTCTAATAGAGCTCTTGAAATAGAAGATGCAGCATTCACTAAATTCTGTAATAGTAGACACTTAAATTCAGCAGCTAACTGTGAAATTTACATTCCAATTCTACATCTAAAAACTGACTGAGCTTCACTGGGCTTCAGTTTCATGAATCAAAATAAAAACACTGGGCTGTGATAAACTGCATGGACATCCAAAGCTCCCCATGCTGCAGGTTTCTAGTTAAGTGGACCTTACACTTTCACACACAGAAAACAGAAAATGATTGGAATCATAGCTTGACATTAGCCCTAATTGACTACATCTGAAGGTGTATTTTAACATTTTATTCCTGAGGAATTAGCCAAATAAGGTTACAAAACTTCTCCCTTATACTATCATCAAAGCAAAGCCACTCATGTGCAAAACATGCAGTAAATGTTAAACTACTCTGTGATACATTAGTTAACACATTTATCCTGCCGTGTATATCACCAGGATAAATCTCATTACCAGAAGATGGTACGAGAATGGTCTCCTGGGCCGTCCGCTGACTTCCTGGTCTCTCACAAGAAATACACATTGAGAAGCACAGTTGAACTGGGCTAAGGAGGATCAGCAACGCTATAGACATCATACTAGTTTGTACTTTAAAGTTGAAAGGCAGTTTTAGGGTGGTCTCATTTTCTACCTTATTCTTGCCAGACAATTCTTTAGCTTCTATTTGAACATGATGTTAACTTCCTAAAATAATCTCATTCCATGTTTAGTCATTCTCGGCTCTACAAAACTCCTAACAATAAATATCTAAATAAGCTTTCTCTGAAGGTCCCCAGATTTTGGTATAAACCAGGAAAGAGGATGTGAGCTCTGGGGAATAAAATGGTAATATGTAGTAGGTGACTTTTGCTATAGTGGACTGAGGGAAAGTTCAGGTAGAGCCGAAGTGGCAAGGTAGCAAAGCAAGATGCGATTGACCTACAGAGGGTCACAGAGAAAGGATACCAGAGGCTCAGAGCACATAGCTTATTCTAAATCTAATGGGTTGGCAAAATCCAGCATCCCATGAGGCATGCAAGTTAGTAACAGTGCTAAAGGGAAAGTTAAAACTGAATTGTTGTTTGTCTTTACTTACCACTTCCCTCACAATTTTCACATCACTTGAAGGAATTGAGGATATAGACAGTATTACGACAATTCTCAAAGGCCTGTTGGGGGAAGTCTGTTATTCCTTAAAGTAAAGCAGATTACAGGATTCTTCTATGATCTGTACCTCTTTAAAGAACCAATTATAATATAGAGTCAATGCCTTTGGACCCCACGATATTCAACTCATCAAATTAAATCTAGGACTTTTCCTAAATTTCTGTCTGTCTTAAAAGCAGCAGAGTCATAATCACTGCTTTTAGTATCATCGGCTCTTCTGTTCCAATAATAAGGGCATTCATGTCAAACATCGCTTGTGTTAACTTTAGCATTTTAGGTTTTCAATGTGCCAATTGAGGTTTTAAAATAAGAGTTTTACCAGTAAACCAAAGAGTATATCTCCTAGTTTTAAATATATAGAGAAGATATTTGTGTAAGAAATATACAGTTTGAAAACTACTTTTGTAATTTTAAGCTGGTCAACAATGAGATAATTTAAATAACTATTTCTGGCACATGAGCGTGTCCATAAATAATATATATGCATAAGTAAATACTATATGTAAATGTATATAAAATTTTAAACAGAAAAGTAACAGAATGAGGAGCCATCTTTCCAATGTTTATTTATTCTCAGCCTTCTCCTTTATTTTTGACAAATAGATGATATCTGCTTGAAGGTTCTCCATAATGAAAAGGACATATTTTATGCTCGTTATAGCTTGTATCTGGATGTCCCCCCAAAGCCTCATGTGGTCATAGGTGAGATTTTCCAAAGGCAGTTGGATCTAGGGTGTATGATGCTAGGATTAAGGGTGTCCCACCCATGGTGTGAGTGCTACCCATCCTAAGGACATGTAGCCCGGATGGAATACAGGGGACAGGAAGAGGGCTGCTGCTGTTGCTTGTTACTTGGTGCCTTCTTCCTGCCCCGCAATGTTATGAACTGTTTCTCCTTGGTGATGCCCCTCTGTCACGCTGCCCTGCCTTGGAGCCAGCTGATTATGGGGTGAAACCTGTACAAACTGTGAGCCAAAATAAGCCTTCCCTCCCTTAACCTCAGGTGTTGGGTATTTTGTCTCAGCAATGAAGACAGTCACTAAGACAATCCTCTTAGATTTTCTTTCTAATCTCAAACTGAAGTCACTCGAATGATCTCTGGGGCTCAGTTTCTCTGGAAGCCCCATAGACAATATCATGACACTCAATAATCAACTCTTTAAACCAATATCTCTAGTTCCTTCAAACTTAGCTGCCATAGTTGTGAAACTATCACTTTCCTCTGAGACATTCACCAGTTTGTTTCTATCCTTACTAAATGAGAGCCCATGAACAGATGACGACATCAATTCTACTGTGATGGGCTGGTCAGTGTGAAGAATAACTACCAGCATTTATCAATTTCTTCCCATGCATCTGAACTTAAAGTAGATATGCATATCCTTTACGGAAAAAGCCTACGAAAATTCCCAAAACCGATGGGGCTTATTTCGAAAATACCACCATCTTACTTATTCAGTTTAATTTGCAGTAAGTCAAAGCCAATTACTTTTTTTAAAGACTTCTTTAGAAAACCATAGTTATCTTTCATAATGAATCTAATATAAAATTATATGCTGTATAAAATTTCATCTTATCAAAGGATCCATACTTAATGGAACAATTTTAAACTTTGTTGGGAGATAGACCTGGATTTGATCACCAGACTACCACAAACTGGCCATGTGATGTAAGGTCAGTTCCCTGACCTCTGTGTTCCTCAGAGTTTTCATATGTAAAGGGCGATACTGATGCTTCCATTCTGGGTTATTATGATAATATGTAATAGATAATATACAGTATGTGGATAGATAACATATGGGAAATAGTTAATATATAAATTGGCTCAACAAATATACATTAATTTGTTATTGTTATTTCTACTATTTCCATCAAAATCTTGAAATATGTACTGTACCTTTTAATTTTTATTAGTACATATTTGTAGTACAAAATAATTATGCTAACTGTGGGGAGCTGATCTATATCTATATAGATCACATCTTAATTCTCTTAAGTGCTTTTCCCCTTTCTTCCCTCTTCCTTCACTCCATCTCTAGGTTCCCTTTCCATTTGCAAAAGATCTATCTCCTTGTTTCCTATTATCTATCTTTTATTTTGCTCTTTAACTTATTTGTACTTTGGGTTCCCATGCAATATTTAAGTTATTTAAATTTGTGCATCCTATCTATTTCACTTAACATTAACAATAGGCAAAGATTTGCAAGTTGTTCTAGATCATTTAATCTAAAATAATATCTCACATGTACTGATCATTAGTAAAATCTAGGACTGATACTTTAGAGCTACACGATAAGGGAGGTGCTAAATAGTATTTGCAAAGGAATTGAAGCTTAGGGAATTATGTTGACTATAAAACCCAAACTTCTAAGCACTATACTATCTATATATTAGTTTATAAAGTATAACATGCTTTTTATAATCTAAATATTTCTTTGCATCAGCAAATATGTTTTGAGTCTGAGTTTTCCATCTCATATTTTGGTGTGCTAGATGTAAGAATACTATGAGAACTTGTTAAATAAAACTTTGCCAAAATCTAAAAAGAGTACGACTACAAATTTTCAGAACTGTGCATTTCTAAACTTTCTATTTAGAAGAGGATATAAGCTTCATTTAATCTTTATTCTTGTTTCCCTTCAGATTTGTCAAATGCTTTTGAATAGTGACCTCTAAACTCTTGTTGAAATGTACTTCAGTCTCATAAAGCTTATGAATCCATTATTTCTCCATTTTTCATCAACATTAATTTTTTATTCTTCTCAAATAATATGATGGTAGTCTGAATCTTATCATACGAAGACTTTGTTCCTTCCCTAATAAACATAAATAATAATATCTAATAAATGGTCTTGTTATAACAAATAAATATAAAATTTCAAGTGGTTAACAAAGCGCTCAGAACAAAACAAATCAATAATAGCTGTGATTATGTAAACTTTACTCCCAGTAAGGTTGTGAGGACACTGGTGATGCTGAATTTTTTGACAATGCATTTTTCATGATTAGCACACTTACTACGTACAGAAGCAACACTCAATAATCACTTAATTGAGCATCCAGAGAAAGTTTTTATATTGTACTCGCTGCAAATAAGCAGCAAATCTGACACACAAAACATTTTTCCAGAGTAAAAATTTAAGTTCTTATACTACTACTGAAGATTTACTTCCTCTACAGTTGTTGAATATAATAAAAAGACTTAATTATGCTGATTTTTCCCATAGGCTTAACTTATTTCCCGTAAATAATCCTATTTGGAAAGAGAATATATGAGTAATTTTCTCTACAAACTAATCAATATTGAAACAGATAACCATTATTCTAATTTCCTAATAGAGTGAATGAAATATTTTTAGCACACAGAGAATTAGGGTTCAGCAGAATTTTTCAAATAATAGATTCATTTAGAAAATGTTAAGAACTCTTTGTCTAAATGAAGAGACATTTTAAATGAATTTGAGAAATTCATCCCAGATGGTTTCAATATGAGACACTTTTAAATAACAGAGTTCTCAAGAGGTAACATCTTTAAAAATGAGGCTCAATTTTTTAAAAATAAAATTCTATTCAGACTACATAAATTTAAATTTTAGGGTGTCAGGTTCTCACTATCAGCTATGAAGGTCTTCGAAGGCTGAAGTGCTTCATGTACAAAAGGTGGAGACTTGCTCCTAGCAAATAACCACAGCAGGTTAACTTTTTCTACACTTGAAAGATTAAGATTTTAATTCAAGATACTACATTTTGTTGCCTTCTCTATTCAAGAAGAGGTCGCTTGCTATGGAGGGAAGTCTTGTACAGGAAAATAAATTTAGTGTGCATAGAATTCCCTCAAATCTCCAAGGCTCTATGTGGGTACTGAAGAAATATTTGGCTTCAAAATTCCCAGGTAAGGATATGTGGAGAGATAATTACCTTTTCTTGCACATCAACATACCTCCACCGCCAAGGCATTTAAACTCCTGGAAATCTTACACTGAATTTTTTACTCTCCCTGACATTCTACATTTCTGTTTATTAATTTGGGGTATATCATCTATTTATTTGAGACTATATAGAAAGTTCTCCAAATTTTAATTTGTAGATCTGTTTCTCTTCCATGTACCATGATTTAATCTTCCTCAAAATCTCTTTTCTTAAAATCCAGGATAAAAACGTCCTAGAGGTCTACTGTACAACCTTGTGCTTATAGTTAACAATATTGCATTGCATACTTAAAAATTTGCTAAAAGGATAGATCTTATGTCTAGTAGTCACAAAAATGATAAGGAAGAGTGATGCAACTTTCTGAGGTGGTAAATTGATGGCATAAGATTGCTGTGGTGATTTAACAGGTGTACACTTATCGCCATGCTCACCAAGTTGTATATATTATATGTTTTTTTGCACCAAAAACATTTTGTAAAAAAGAATGTTGATAAATAAAATCAAGTGTTTACTTTGGAAAGAAGGAATAGCGCAACCAATGCTTTGAGTGTTTTTATATAGGGAGTGTTATTTATGGTATGCCACAGCCTCTTGCACCTATCGATTGTGTATTATCTCCATTTTTACTGATAAGAAAACCGAGGGTCAGGGAGGGTAAACTGCCAATGAATGGGAAGATCTGAGATTGAATTCAAGATTCCTAACTTCAGTTTATATTCCTTTAGATTACAAAACCTTTTTTATTTGAGAGAAGATATAAATACAGTATTACAAGGCATCTGAAGTTATTCGTTTACGTTCTACCTTCTCTAAAACACTCCAAGTTTCAAGAAAATTGTATTTCATAAAGATCTATAATTTTTCACCATCCTGTCTAGCAGTACAGTTTCATAATCAAAACCTAACACATGAGTTTGAACAATGGGAAAAGTCACAGACAGACAAAAGGAGAAGACGGGCCTTGGACTTCTGTCTTGGACTTCTGATCAGTGGTCAGCTTGCTGTGAGAGCAACCAGTCTGTTAAACACACATGGGCCTGCAAAGTTGTGGAGGATGAAACAGTCTCACTGTCGTGGTCTCATAGCACCTGTAGAGTTTATTTAACATTTGATTTCAGAAAGTAAGCAAAATGACAAGAGAAAAAAGAGAAGGAAAAAATGGAAACAAAGCTTTTGTAAATAAGGAGGGAGGAGGGGGTGGGGGAGGGCAGGGGGAACAGGAAAAAAAGAAGCAGCAAGATATATCATGTACTGGTACAAATTCCCTTTAATGAATGTTATCTATCTATCTATCTATCTATCTATCTATCTATCTATCTGTATATATATATATATATATATATATGTATGAACTGAACCATTAACATAAAATTTAAAAATTAAAAAAGAGGCAAAATAATAATAATAATACAGAAAGTAGGCAAAATGATTTTGAGACTGTACCCAACCTTTTGCTGGAATAAGAAGCCACATGTGCGTTCTATAACTTAAATATAGATATGTATATCAAGTAATAAATATTCTGTTAGTCTAACAATAATTTCCAAGACATTCTATTACCGACACTAGAAAAAATACTAACCCTAGCTAGGATAATACTTCTGTTTGGGTTTTGACTCCTATTTAGAAATACTGTATCTTTTTATTGCTGTTTATCTGTTTGAATGCTCTATGCAATTTATTTTGATTCATGGCCTTTACTACTATTTACAGAAAGGCATTCATCTCTGCTTGAAATTGTCTTTTGGTCCATCTGTTTAGTATTTTGGTTCTGTCTTTTTCTGTATTCAGGTCTGATGCTTCTGTGTATTCACGTTGTTGGTCTTCTACACTGCAGTACATAGGATCATTTTAAACTCTTTTGTGCGTGTATGTGGGAAAAGTCATTTCCTAATAGAGGTTTAGTTTAACACCAGTGAACAGCTGAGCAAAATCAAAAAGGCTCAAAACAGACAAGAACTTGTTTCCTGATGCTACTGCTGTTGAGTCATGGAATTTTCTATTTCCCATGCTCTTCTTGCGGAGTACACATTGATTTACCCATGACAGAAAGTGTGGGCCTGAAAGACATGATAGATAGTATATGGGTCACTTTGTTTGTGAAGGACTGTGAAATTTTAAATGCTAGACATGAAGAAATTTAGGAGACTCTGGAGATGCAGTCACTGGGAAAGGAATTAGGAAGGGTCTTGCTCTGTACTCACTTGAATCCTGCAGACCTATTCTTCTATTCGCTGACTAAATTTTCAGTGCATATTTCAATAATGACTTCCCATTTCTATAATTCAAAAAAATAGCTAAAATATCAGAAGTATTGCTGATAAATATGATATCTTGGTTACCCATTCTTAATTCAAAAGAATAAAAGTAAGGATTCCAATTGAGGTATGTTTTAATAAGTAAACAACAACAGCAACAAAAATACTATAGTTGATGTCTTTCAAAGCAATTAGTAGTATTCTCACTGAACTTGCACTCTGAACATTAAGTGGGTTCAAAAACTACTGAGGCACTGAAATGACTACCTGATGTTAGTGGAAAACGATTTTAAAACATATTGCCAGAAAAGTTATGTTGAAAAAACAAAAGGGTTTTGACACTTCTGCTAGTTCTTCCATTATAAAAGTAACATGATCTGTAGTTATCTAGTTAGTAGTCTTCTAACAATGTACGTTCTTTGTTTTAACAAATATAGCATGATTACCTCAGGGGGCATCATAAGAGGAAACTGAATGAGTACATAGGAATTATTTGTAGTGTCTTTCTAACTTTATTCATGTGTTTGTTTCTTTGCATATTGAGACAGGATCTCACTATGTAGCCCCGCCTGGCCTTGAACTTGCTATGCTTCTGCCTCCCAAGCACTGGAATCATAGGCATGTACCATCTTGCCTGATTTTAATGTATCTTAAACTTAAAATATTCCTATATAAAAATATATTTTTTACATTTATGGTTACAAGTTATTTCTTAGCTATATTCTCTTCTTAAAGATTATGCCTTTTATCTGGATGTAAAAAGTACTCTGTAACCCAGGTCTTGCCCTTCAAGCTCTTTTTAGCAATGCCCTTTTGCCTTTGGTTTTGTCAATACAGTCATGTGTTTATTCTTTGGCAAACATTTTAAAAATAACTTTATATATAAGTATAGTAAGTATTATATGAAACATATTTTAGAGGCATTTTAAAATAGAGGAAATTGAAGATCAGAGAGATTAGTTAAGTCCCTCAGTTTTATATAAACTCAATTAAGCATCAAAATGTAAAAGTCTATGTGACTCCAAATCCTAGACTCCAAACTTCCCAGACTGAAATAGCAGTATCTTAAAGTTGAATATGTAAAATTGGATCTCTATATGAAAGATTATTTTAGGTAATAACTACTTTTCAATATTTACAAGTATAACACTGGAATGAATCACCAAATAACTGCTGTCTAAAGTGTGAACCAAAGAAAGTTATTTTTTCTGATTAAAACATGTATTACCGTGAAACACTATTTAGAAAAAAAAAATTTTAAATACCTTTCTCAAGCCTCTGTCCCTGCCCCACCATACATATATTTGGTTCTTATTTTAATATTATAGAATTGAAAGTAGTAATTGATAATATGTTTAAAGGAAAGGCATTTAAGTACCAGGAGTTATTGAACTTGAGTTTAAATTTGAGTTCTGCCTCCAAAATGTGACAGGCAGGTATCTTTTGTAGGCCTCACCATCTTCATCTGTAGAAATGAGAAAACTTCTTACATCACAGATAGATATGAGGGATAAACAAGATCAGGAAAGTGAAATTGGCATTAAGAGGCAGAATTAACTTTAACCTGAATTGCATACTGATATGGATCAACTATACCAGTTTTATCTTCCCCTTTGCATCCCTTTGACCTTTTATCACAGTATTGCTTAAATGTGTAAAATCCTTGGACATAAGCAAAGCAGTGCTTCAGAGTCTATGTTGGTGTTGGGTGAATAATATTTTGCAAGTCCAATAAATTATAATTATTTGCTGTTACCAAAATTGAAGGAAGATTCATCAGATAGTCATTAAAATTATATTCATATGCCACAATGTGAATTGAGGGATATAATTCAAAAGGAGTTCAAAGAATTTAGTGTTATGGCAAGAGAATATCTTCTAGTATCTCTTTATTTAGGTGAGCGCATTTCACAGCCCTTACACTTATAAAAATGAAAAGTAGGAAAAAATAATATATAAATCTGCTCAGAGAAGTCAAAATTTTACTAGTAAGTCATACTTATTCATGGATTCATGAATCATTCATAAAATAAGCCTTGTCCATTTTTTCTTTTCTTGAGCCAGGTCTCGCTACGTAGTTCAGTCTGGCCCTGAACTCGCAGTGACCCTCCTGCCTCAGTCTCCCTGTGATAATGGGTATGCACCACCACCACATGTGCCAAGCCTTGACAACCTTACAAAAAGATTTTTTCTAACAAATTGTTCTTTTTATGTATAATAAATTTATAATTTATAATATGCTGAGGATGTTATCCTCAATTTAGTATTGAAATATTATATGAGAATAACTCAATTTGGAAGAAATTGTTCATTTCTGAGAAATATGCAAACACATGTACATATGCATATCTATACACACCACGGGGCTGAAAATTCAGGTGTACAAAATGGATTTAAAAATGTATATTAGATTTGGAGCAAATTTTGCTCAGGGAATAGAAGGAAATACAAATCATAGAGGACACAGGAACAATGTTAATTTTCTGATCTTTAAAACTTGTTCTTTTATTTTTATCCGAATACTAAATATCAAAACTGTAAACAATTTGAATTTCACTGGTTACATTTCAGTCAATGGTATTATGGCTTGTATTTAAATACATATGCAATGTAACAGAAATTGTATTCTTTGTATCTGTTCAAACATAATGAACCAGTTTGAGTAATGTGGTCTTAGTCAGGCACCATGACATGCCTCTGTTGTCCCGAGTGCCCTGGAGACGGAGGCAAAGGGATCACTTGAGCCCAAGAGTTCAGCAACAAACTAGGAAAGAGACAGTTTCTATTTTTTTTTTAAAAAAAAGTATAAATAGTAATAACAAATAGATAACATGGTGTATGTGTGTGTCCTGTGTGTGTGTATAACTTCATTCTTTCAGTACGTGAGCAAAAGCATTTAAAAGTGAGCAAGGCAAGCCTAGATTAGTGCAGGGCACTGAATTTAAGTAGTCAAATCCAAGATTTATGAGTCACTCAGAGAAGAAACCTAAAACTAGAGACCAAATCCACCTTATTTGTCATTTTGTACCTTGAAAAATGCATAGGGCATAGTAAGTTCTCAGTAAATATTAGTGTGATGAATAAATACTTTATAGAGGAGTCTATGTCAATCCAGATTATTTTAGCTTGAGCAAAAGGACAAAATTCTATTTTCTTCTCTGCTTATTTCCTTTTTGCAAATAGATTAAAATTTTAGGAAATGTTCATAGTCATGACATAACCTCATTTTCCAAGTTTTCTTTTGTGTGGCATTCAAATTTAAATTTTAGGTGTATGCTATGATATTAACACCCAAGTCTTTGCAACATGGGCATCAACTTTTCGTAAACTTTTTTTTTCTAAAATTTTTTTAGCACAATTCTCTTGCTAATTTATATTCAGACACAAAGAGAACTCCATTATCCCCTTGGTTGTTTTCTCAACTTAGCACCTACAGCTTCTGGGTACATCGCAACTATATGTACAAAGCAACTAGGCAACTGATTAGCAGTATCGATCATTATTCTCTTAAATCCAAATGTTGACTCCCTTAATTTATATGAACAAAGAACTTTACACTTGATTAAATGGAGCTCACTTTATACTCGTTACAGATTTATATTTTTAATGCAAAGGATTTTAAATCTATGCAACACTCAGAGGGTTTAACTAAAGCCCTAAGAAAATAGAAGATGCATAGTGGTTGTGGGGAAACCTGAAGAGATCTCCTAGACACTTTTATTTTCTAAGATACAGCATCCCAAAGAAACACTGTATTTCATTTATTCAATTCATCAGAATACCTGACTGACATTATCAAGAAAAGAATGTGTTATATTTCCACCTAGGATTTTCTGTTAAAATATCATTTTAACAATTTGAGAGTCATTTTTAATGTAATTTTCTTTTTCCTTCTCCTTTTCTTTTTTATTAGTACATGTTTGCAGTACATGCAATTTACAATCATATTGGGGAGTGGGTACATGTACATAATACAGCTTGTTTTTTTCTTGAATCCACTCACCTTCTTCCTTCCTCTTCCTCTATTTCCCCTTTACTCACCTTCATTTCATTGATATTATTTATCTTAGCACATGTTTATGGCATATGACAGTTACATTAATTGAAGTTACTAGATTCCTGTACATGGTATATTCTATTCTACTTATTTCTCCTCTCCCTCATCCTTTGTCCTTAGTCTCTTGGACTTCTTCCCATTTGTAGATTGATTACCCTGTCTCCTATCCATCCTTTATTAATCTCTTTGTTTGTAATTTGCCTTACTCAAATGAGTATGCCATACCATTCTTAAATTTGTCTGTCTGTTCTATTTAATTCAACATTATATTTTCCAGGCACATCCATTTTCTCACAAATGTCTCAAATTTATCCTTCTTCATTGGCAAGTAGTATTCCATTGTGATATACAGATAGCACATTTTCTTTATCTAATCATCTGTTAATGGGCATACAGCCTACTTCAAAGATTTAGCTCTTACGAATTGTGTTGCTATAAACATCAGTATGCATGGATCACTGCAATATGATGCCTTAAACTCTTTGGGGATGACACCTAGAAGCAGGAAACCTGGGTCATATGGAATTTCTAATTCTAGTACTTTGAGAAGTCTCCATACTGATTTCCATAATGGTTGTAATAGTTCACATTCCCATCTACAATGTAGGAGAGACATCCCCAGATACATTTGGTTAACTGGTGTTTGACAGAGGGCCCAAAAGCATATGTTGGAGGAAAGATAGCCTATTCAACAAATGGTGCTGGGAAAACTGGATAACCATTTGCAAAGGATTAAAACTGGATCCATAATTCTCACCATGTGCTAAATTAAAGTCAAAATGGATCAAAGATCTAAATATTAAAAGAGAAAAAAATTAGAAAAGGAAAAAAATAGGTAAAACACCTGAAGCCATAGGTGTAAGATTGGATTTTCTAAATAGAACTGCAATTGCACAAGAATAACAGTAAGAATCAACAAATGGAATTATATCAAATTAAAAAGCTTCCATACAGCAAAATAATCAATTAGTAGAGCCAAGACACAACCTACAGAACAGGAAAAATTTCATCAGCTATTCCTTAGACAGAAAAAAAAAAATTAGATGACCTAAAAGATTCAGTCAAGAAATGGGCAAGTGAAATGAAAAGACGCTTCACAGAAAAAGAAGTACAAATGGCCAAAAATATATGAAAAAATGTTCAGCGTCTCTGGCCATTAGAGAAATGCAAATTAAAATATAAAGATTCCATCCTACTCCAGAAAGAAGGGAAATCACCAAGAAATCTAATGTATCATTATGTGTAATAGCCATCTGATACTTGACTCCATTTAATCATTTATAGAGTTTTTTTTTTTTTCATCACATCTAGTCTATGTATTAAATAGAAAAAGCCAAGAAAACCATCTTCAGGGAAGAACCACCATGCTTTTCTGACTTCGTTACTGTGTCTTAGTACATTTTTCTGAGAACTTTTTGCAGATTTTCCTCATATTCACAACCCTCAAATTTAGATGCCTCCTTCAGGATACCATAAAGAGACAGCAATCATTTTGTTCATTTTTGTATCTCCAAAGTATGGAAAATTATAGGGACATAACAGAACATCATTTGAATGATTTCATTTTAGTTGTGATTATAGGATTGGATGAAAGCATGGTAAATGTATCAAGTACAAATTAAGAGACAAGCATTTGGTGGGAAATTTCCTAAGAAAATATAAGACAACTAAAGCCAAAACTACTGTAATAGTGAGACTTTGTGTAGCTCAGTGGAATTCTACCTTACCAGCCTTGGATCTTGATCCCATGGAATTTCATGCATGCTTTAGATAATGGTTGAAAAAACAGAACTTTTCGACATAAAGTAAATCAGCGTATTCATCCAAAACAAATCTTAATCATAACAAGAATGCAATAGATTTTTTTATATAATATTTTAAATCATTAGCTTAAAGAATAGCAACAGATTTATGCACCCAAAAGTCCCTTTGGAGGCTAGCAATGTCACAATTATTCTCAGAGTAATACTAAAATGTTGTTTGTCCTTTCTATTTTGTGAACATTTTCATGGATATTGCAAAAGCAATGGTTGATAATTCTGCTCATGCCACAATATGAATCAGGACAGTATTACCAAAACATAATTGTCTGTTTTCTTTACCTCTACAGGCTTGTAGTAAACTTTAAAACAACAATATCAGTTTTACTCATATAAAATGTTGTTTTCCACATATATCTTTTAATTACTGTACAAAATGAAACAAAAAGTACTTCTATAGTGTTTTTACTGGATATGAAAGCAGGATGGTTCCTTAGGGGAAAAAAAACTTTTGAAACTGAATTTCAAAATGAATTGGCTGCTTTTTCATGGAAATGCAATTTTATTTTAAAGAATCATGAACATACAAACAATGATTCTTTATACTTGGGTATTTAGCTAATATAGTCTTGAAATTAAAGAAGTGAACCTGTCATTTTGCTAGAGTTTGGATCTGGAATGTGTCTCAGAGGCCCACATGTTAAAGGTTTGTCCCCAGGTTGACATGACTGGCAGGTGGCAGAATCATTAAGAAGTGGGGCTCAGCATAAGGTCTTCCACTCCTTAAGCGTGTGTCCTTCAAGGGGATTGTAGGACTCCAGCACCTTCCTCTTCCTTTCTTTCACATCTGTCACCTCATCCTATCCATGAGGTAAGTGGTTTTGCTATGGGACACACTGCAGTCATAATATGTGCACACAAGCCCAAAGTATTAGGGTTCACTCTTCAAGATTGAAACCTCCAAAGTGATGAACCAAAGAAACCTTTTCTTTTCATAAGTCGATCACCTTAGGTATTTGTCATAGTGAGGGAAAACTGACAAGCATATTTTGAAGGCAACAATGGATCATATTTTCTGCCCATGATATAATTTCAGATTTCAAGTCATAAAAGAATTTTTTTTTTAAAAAGGAGGAAATGAGTGTAGCGGTAAAAGAGAACTACCAGGGTTTCTGGTGGTTGTGAAACTCTTTTTCTCAACTATACAAATACCAGTATCCTGGCAGTGATAGTGTAATATCTGAAAGATATTTTTTCACTTCTTACAAATCTATGCAAACCTACATTAATTGCAAAATAAATACATAAATTTTGAAAATCAGTGTGTAAGTACTGAAAAAGTATGGTAAAATATTTGTTAAAGTTTTTATCCTGCAGAAATCATGACAATGTGAAGGAATACATAAGTCAATAAGCTAGATTTATTACTCCACAAGGTACATGCACTTCAAAATATTTTGTGGTACATGATAAATACTTACAATTTTATCTGCTGATTTAAAAATTTAATAAATTTAACTTAATAACTAAATGAATAAGTGGCTGGAAGACAATTTGGGATGAGAGATTAGACAAATGCAAACTGGAGAAGGGAAAGATGGAGAGTGATATTGACTGCTCATTAGGTTTATAGATCATATTTTATTTTAATCCATCGATTATCCTTTCATTTTGTCAAATGTTTCTTTTAGTATTCAGATACTTTTTAGGTCAATATAGTCCCACTTGTCTATTTTGGCTAGTGATGCCAGTGTTTTTCGTTTATCTGCAAAAATTCAATACTACAACCAATACTCAGTCACTTTTCTCCTGAGTTTTCCACTAGAAGTTCTATGGTATCAGAATTTACATTAAAGACTTGAACCCAGTTCTAGTTTATTGCTGTATCTGACAAGCTCTTGGGAAAGACTAATAATCAAAATGTTTGCTGTCCAGCTGTGGGGCTTCTAACTTCTGGTGTTTGAGAGCCTGAGGATAGTTAGAATAGTTCCAAGAGAAATGAACTAAAACCAAGTTTTAAAAAGAGAAAACACGGAGCTGCTACAAAAAGAAAAGTGGGGCCAATTATCATCCACTAGTGAAAGGATATGAAATAAATAGACTCATCAGGATTTATTTGTTGGAGAAAAGTGATGTGTGAATATATTACTTAAAGCCAAGAAAGTAGACAGCACAAGATACTGATGGCATATTTAGGCTACATGTAATAAAAAAAAGTTTTCTTTATTGCATTCATGATATAGAACATATCTGGGGAAAGGATGATTAGAGATCCTCGGGACTAGCTTGATGACAACTATGATGGCTACTGAGATTCACTGGGGGCACAAAACTTTGCATTTTTAAACACCAGTTGTCATTTCTAGTAACAAGATTGACAAAATAGTATGTAGGCTGCATTAAACATGTGAAGAGCACCAAGAACAAGAAAACCTCAAATCTGAAATTCCAAATGATAAAATATCTGCAAATGCATATGGAGAAAGATGACCACTTGGAACTCTACGGACTGAATGAGGAAGAAGCACGTTACTGCTTTCCTCACCCAAAACCACACACAGAGATCTTCTAGGAATTGACGTCTGCCATAAATTGGTCTTTCAACAGAAACGAAAGGAAAAGGATGGGGCAAAAAGATTAATAGAACAGAGAAATGATGATATATAGGTATTAGTCAAAGTCAATAAATAATTTTGTAAGAGCTTATAGGCTCACATTTGTAAGGAAAGTTTTAATTATCACTCAATTTATTAGCTTGACAGTTCAACTTGGCACATAAAACCCCGCGGGAGAACTGTACTACAAAATGGCCTATTTTCTATGCACAAAATTTGATTACAGCTACGTCTTCATCTCTGAAATCCACGAGAGGCATAATCTTGCTTCAGAGAAAGACAGTGCTGGTAAACTTCCAAAGGACATATTTGAATGCCTCAGAAGAGAAGAAACGGTAGTACTTGGTATTCTTGGGCTTCAAAAGTAATGGACCTTGAATCTACTTGAAATACTAACACTGTGCAGTGCCAGAATTACTTAACTACCTATTTGAAAGGTTATGGACCACAAATGTAACAAATAGGTGCTAACTTTCTACTTCCTTTTGTGCCTATAGACAAAAAAAAAAAAAAAAAAAAAAAAAAAAAAAAAACTTCTACGCTTTGTTTTCAAGCTGAACTCTCCTTTTTGTCTATTTCCACATGCTGCACTTTGCCCAGTTAGGCTAGCTGCAGAGTGTCTGAGATATAGAAGGAAGTACACCAAGACAGGGGATTTTGTGTATCTGTAAGTCAAGTGAAAGAATGGACAATCCACTAGCTAAAAGAAAATATTCAAAAGTATAAATGAAATTTGACTTTCTAGAAGAAAGGAGCAAATGTAATAGATGAAGGATTCATTTATTATTCTAATATATTTATAGAATGTGAGATTTAAAACTGGCCTTAGATCTTTCATTGATTTTCTTTTGATTTTATACATAAAAGAGACACCAAATGAAATCATTTGTCCAAGTCTCACAGTAGATGCCAGAATTATAGTCAAAAACTCTGACTGACTGTCTCCTGGGATCCTTTCTTTCACAGGTATTCATGAGCATTTATCTAAGAGGTTTCATAAAGAACCAAGAAAGTATGTATTAAAATCAGAAGGACCCAGACTTCTAAGTTAAAGCATTTTGGAATTAATCTTGGGATAATGGCAAGCCACTAAAATATATTCATCAGGGAAATCATAGAAGAAAAGAAAGAGGAGGAGGAGAGTTTATAAGATATTTGTGGTGGGCTGGGGATTTAGCTCAGTGGTTAGAGTGCTTGCCTAGCAAGCTCAAGGCCCTAAGTTCAATCCTCAGCACCAAAAAAAAAAAAAGATATTTGTGGTAATTTTGTACCAAGAGAGAAAGACAGAGAGAGAGAGAGACAGAGGCAGACAGACAGACAGACAGACAGAGGGAGAAAGACCATTAAAGTATTCTAGGAACAGGAATAAAAGAGTAGTGACCAGGCTACCCTGGTGAACAGAAGTCGTGTGGTCAAGGAAAACAAAGACGGCGGAAGCACCATGAAGAAAAAGTGGGCAAATGAGGCTGGCAATGAGGTATGAAAGGTGAGGGAGAGAATTTAATGTCTCAGTCTTGCTGACAGGGATAAGAGTGGTGTCTTGGACATTAACATTGAAATTAGGAAAAGAAAAACATTGGGATCAATAAAGAGACAACTGATTATGTTCTAAATGTGCAGATTTTGGTGTAATGATAGAAATCTAGTATACATGTCACACAGGTGAACATCTAGAAATAAGAGAGGAGCGAAGCTAGTGATGAATAGCTAGGAGGCATCAAAATGGTCTCATCATACTCCTTTGAAAAAAAATGTTTTCAAAAACGCAGACAAAAGCCGAACCAGGCAAAATACCTTAAATAAGGGGTCAGAGGTCGGGATCTGCTAAATCAGAAAAATAGAAATTCAGGTTATACAATGACCATATTTAAGTAATTAATGTATTAGAGGACATTAGTATATGTAGTATGTAGGTACACTAGATACTAGGACAAAAAACAATGAAAGATGTATTAGTTACTTTTCTACAGTCAGTGATTTGCAAGGGAGCAAGATTTAATACAGGACATTTACAATTACAACATTCACGTACACACACAGACACATACACACAGACACACACATGCATGTGTGTGCACATGTGCCAAATGCAGGAAGAGCGCAAAACATCTGGCTATGTGCTGGAGACCCAAAAGACACAATGAAGGGCTGGGAGACCACGACACTGTCCCATGTACATCCATGACTGCACTAAAAGGCTGAAGAAATCTATACTGGAGCTGTGTCAGCAACAATCTTCAGATGGATCCTCTATGCCTAGAACCACATCAAATCAGTTCAGCTGGGTGTTCCTGCTCAAATTGACCACAACAAATCCACCATAAGCATAAATCCTTCCTACTTTAACTTGGGTATTTTTATTGGGTATGTTCTACTTTTTATTGGGTATTTTTTCTCAGCAATGAGAAAATTAGCTAAGAATTTGGTACCATAGAAGTGGGGTACTTCTTGTGCTATACTTGACCATGTGGTTTAGGAGCCTTTGGAGCTGTTTTGTGGGAACGGGAAGAGTTAGGAAAGATTTGGAAATGTCACCTCAAAGAGAAGCCCTGGAAAGCCTTTGTTGGTACTTGGGAAATTCTGGTCAGAGCTCAGAAGACCAGAACGATGATAGAAAGGCTGCCAGTACAGACCAGGCTCGGGAGGTTTCTTCTGGGAAGAAGGACTGTGTTGGCTGTTCCACAGCAGACCATGTGCATTATGGCCTGGCAGAAAGTTTCTCTTCATTTCTCTCATGTCCAGAGACTTTGCCTGAGACTGAGATTAAGAGAGGCGGACTAATTAATCTTGCAAAAGAAATTTCAAGGCAGTCTCATGCTGAGGCAGTGTCATGGCTATTATTGGGGGCTTTTAGCCAGATTTATGTTGAGAACTAAGAGCAAAGAGCCCAGCAGGATGATTCAGTATGTTGTGAGTTTGGCCAGAAAGCAAGCTCCAGTAAAGTTGTGGCCTGCAAAGATGGAACGCAAGATGAATTGGTTGCTGAAAAGACCCACAAGAAAAAGCCAAGTATTTCAGAAGAAGACAACAGAAAAGATGACCTGAGGATATTACAAGAACCAGCAGGACTCCAGTCTTTGCAGGTTCAGAGTTGCAAAGGTGAAAGACTTTGCTTTGAGAAGAAAGCCCCAGAGCACCATGTTCCAGAATGGCAGCAGCCTAGAGAAGTTGTTCCTCAGAATTGGGTTCATAGGCATTCAATCCCTACAGCCAAGAGCGAAGGAAAACGGGCGACTGCTCTAGCTGGTGGCAGACCCTGGTGTCATCCTCATGGCCCTGATTTTAGGTGCATGCAGAATGCAAGAGTTGTAGGGTCAGGAAGGCTTCCACCCAGATTTCAGAAGAAGGCCTGGGAGGCCCTGAGAGGGCAGGGTATGACGCTGTGAATGGGAAGCTGAAGGTGCAGTGGAGACCCCAGAAGTTTGGAAAAACCAAGAACATGGGTCATCCGAGGAAAACTGCAAGGAGGGAGCAGAACAAACCCAAGAGAAAAGTCATAGGAGCCACCACTGGAAGTGCTATAGGGGCGGAGCCACCCAAACCCTTTGGAGTTCAGATTTTGCCATATATCACCTCTGATGCTGCACATAGAACTACAGAATGTTTGCTCTGCTGGATGTTGGACTTGTTTTGGTCCCATTCCTTTGCACCCTGCTATTTGTACCGTTTGGAATAGAAATGTTTACCTTGTGCCATTGCTTGTTGAAGTGCTTAACTTTCTCTTTGTTTGTACAGGGGCTCACAGCTAAGAGTTTGCCTTCAATCTCAGAGGAAACTTCGAACTTGGACTTTTTAGTAATGCTAAAACCGTTAGGACTTTGGCAACTCTTGGAGATGGACTACATGTCCTTTGCATAAAGGGATGTGCATGAATATTTGGGGGGCCGGGGTGGAGGGTTATGGTTTGTGTGTAGATGTCCCCATAAAGACTCATGGGGTCATAGGTGGGGCGTTTTCAGAGGTGGCTGAATCTAGAGTGTGTGATTACTAAGTTAGTCCACTGATTGGTTTGGCATATCTCTGCTGGGATCAAGGATGTGATACTAGGAATTGGGGGTGCTGGGATTAAGTGTGGGAGTGCTACCCACCCTAAAGGCGGATAGCCTGAATAAGATACAAGGGGCAGAAAGACGCTATTAGGGATCTTTGCTTACCTTGCTGCCTTCTGCCCATCTGCCATGCCACCCCGCCTTGGATGCAGCTGACTGTGGACTGAAACCTCTACAAACTGTGAGCTAAATAAACTTTTCCTCCTTTAACTTTGAGTGTCCAATATTTTGTCTCAGAAACTAGAAAAGTAACTAAAACAAAAGATGAAGAGAAATATCCAAAATGACAAGATAATGTGTGTCATGCTGTCACATAAAAGAGATTCAAGGAGATAAGAATTGGAACATGATTTTTGAAGTTTCTAAATGGAGATTTCAAATAGACCATGAAATGTATTAGATCACCAGTTATGGAGACACAACTGTCAATTCTTTTTTTTTTTTTTCCAGTACTGGGGTTTGATCCCAGACCTCTTCAACTGAGCTACCTCCCCAGCTAGTTTTTTCTTTCTTTCTTTCTTTTGTTTTCTTTTGGGGGGGGAACAGTTCTGAGACATAGTCTCTCTAAGTGGCTAAGCTGCGCAGGCAAGGTTTGAACTCCCAGTCTTCTGCCTCTGCCTTTCAAAGTGCCGGGACCACAGGTGAGCACCATCATGCCCCCTGGTCAGTTTTTATTCTTCCAATTTCTTCTCTATACACAAATGAGACCCTTCACTTTAGGTATGACCACAATACAGATATCTACAGAGAATTATATTTTCCCAAATGGTTTAAACTATCAAAAATTATTTTTGAGGCAAGTCCCAAATTTTGCTTTTGGAAAGATTGAATTAATGCCATTTTTTCTCATTTCTCTCTCTAGGTACAACAAGCCACCATATATAAAACAAATACTTTTAAGCACTGAAATGTAGAGAGAAGAAGAAAGTTTGAATATGGACACCAACTCTAAGGAAGAATATGGTGGTGATTTCAGAGTTCTCCTTTTGCCTCAGTGTATTCCAGAGCTGGGTCTGAACAAGCCGGCTATCCAGAAATGCCAGTAGGCCAGGAATGAAAATGCTTCAGCACAAGCATACTGTTTCTAGCCATTGGACTGGGAATGCAGTAGTCTAACAAGACAGAAAAGTTTTAGATGAGGCTAGGAATGTAGTCCAGTGATAGAGCACTCGCCTAACAGGCACAAGGCCTTGGGTTCAAACTTCAGCACAAAAAAAAAAAAAAATTTAAATGATAAACATTCTACTCTGAAAAAAAAATTCTACTCTGGATGATACTTATAGCAAAATCTGTACCCCATTATCTATACTAGAAAGGGCCATGTGAGAAGGCTAGATTTCCACCCTTCCCAGACTGTAATTAGGTGTACAATCCCTCTGCCACAGTTGTATTACAGCGGACTGAATAAAATGTAAGGAGCAGAACACTCACGGCTGTTGTGCAGAATTTAGAAGGCAACAGCTACCGTTAGTGATGATTACTCGGAAGGCCTGAACTTCCACCCCGATTTGCCAATATTGTATTTGTACCATCCTCCCTGGGTGGGTGGTAGAGGAGGCCTAACGGAGAATCAGAATGTCCACCACCAACCGGAGGATTCGAGGACAGCATCTCCTCCCTATCCTCCACGGTGTCAGTGGAGACCTTCCAGGAAGCTTGAACACTTACTCCTATTTCATTAGAAATGAAAAATGTGCCCCTCCTTGGTTGCTAAGGGAGCCCACCAGTGAGGCTGGACTTTCATTCCATCTGACTCTATCAAGATGACACCCACTCTTCTCATGCCAGAGCAGTGTCAGAGTGAGCCAGATAAAGTTGAATGCTTAATTAAGAGCCAAAGTCCTCATTACATAACAACCATTATGTTCAGAGTTTAATAATAAAACACTCAATCTCTCATTATACCAAGAAGCAGATTAAAAAAGAAAATCAATAGATGGAAACAACAATATGATTTGGATATAAAACTGTTGCACACAGATTTTAACATAGTCACCTTAAAAGAGTTAAGAATTATAAATACTGTAGAATTACAAAATTTCTCATTATGAATGAAGAAAAACACAAATTCTCAGAAAAAAAATTTAGGAAGTCTCAGCAAAGAAACAAGATACAAGAATTAAATGGAAATTTAGAAATAAAAATACAGTAACCAAAAGAAAACAAGAAATCAAGGAAGGAGGGAAGGAAGAAAGCAAAGGAAGGAAAACCCTTGATAGGCTTACTAGAGAATTGGTAACGAGAAAATAGAAATACGTAGATCGTTCAATTGAAACAACACCAGAAGATTAATTTTTTAAAAAGCAGAGCTTCAGGAATCTGCCAGACTATCAGAAAAGGTCTTCCATTAATGTTCTTTGGTTCTTGGAGTCCTGGAAGAATACGAGAAAGAGGGTGAGGCAGAAGAAATATCTAAGGAAACAATAGCTGCAAACTCTGTAAGTCCGATAAAAGACAAAGAGCCATAAGCCTGCAGACTCGAGAAGCTGAGCAAACCACAAATACTATGAACAGTCAAATCCACCAAGACCTCTCAGGGTCAAACTTGTGAAATACAAAGTTCAAAATTCTAAAAAGCAACTAGACTGAAAAGGCACCTAATTTATAAAGAAAACATTTCAAACAATGGCAGATTGCTCATCACAAACTAAGGAGTCGTGAAGGAAGTAGCAAACTAGTTTTCAAGAATTGGAAAAAAAAAAAAAGGAAATGTGGACTCAAAATCGAAAAAAAATGTCTTTCAGGAATAAAGAGTAAGCATAACATTTTTAGGTGAAATAAAACTGAAAAGTGAAGACATTTTGAAACATTAAGAATGAAAGAAAATAGAAAAAGTAAAATACAGGTAAATGAAATATGTTTATTCCTCCCCTCTTTAGTTTCTGAAGTCCTGTATGATAGTTGAAGCCAAAAATGTAATGTGGTTGTCTTAATTACTTTTCTCCTTGCTGGGACAAAATATCTGACACCCACAATTTAAAGGAAGGAAGATTTATTTCAGCTCACAGTTTGTAAAGGTTTCAATCTATTCTCAGCCGCGTCCAAGGCAGGGTGGCACAGAAGAGGCACATTACAAGGCAGACAGGAGGCAGCAAGCAGCCCGCTTTCTTTTAGTCCTTTATATTCCATCCAGGCTATAAATCTATTGACTGGCGCCACCTGCACTGACGGCAGGGTTTTCATTTTCCACATCCAGAACTCTGATAAATCAGTTAGTGTACGAATTCAGTACCACACACCCTTAATCTCAGTATCACACAACCTAGGTCCAGCCACCTCCAAAAAGCCCCATTTATGAGCACATGAGACTTTGGGAGACATCTGTGTACATGCCATAACAATGACACTATGTGATTGTAAATGAATATAAGGGAAATAATTAAGACAATTATAAGCAAGGAGTAAGAATCGAATGTCAATGGGGGCACTATTCATCCATTTTACTTGAACTCACAAAATGACAATGTGATATTATATATCTAATACAGTACTCAGAACAAGCCCTAAAAACTATACAAATGAAACTCTCAACAACAGTTTAGATAAATTAAAAAGGAATTTGCAAAAGTATTCAAGTAACTGATAGGCAGAAACAGAAAGCAGAAAATAAAAACTACAGTGTTAGATAATTAATGTGAGTGGTGCAAATATACCAATTAAAAGACTGAGGTTGTCAGAGTGAATTAATAATCCAACGAAATGCTGTTTACAAGAAACTCATTTCAAAAATAATATACAAGGCATATTAAAAGGGAAAGTATGGAAGATATACAATAAAAATAGGAGTATAGAACAGCTTTAATATATTATCAGGTAGGCTTTAAAACAAAGAGATGTACCAGAGATAGATCAGTGCATTACATGTACATGAAAAGGACAATTCATTCCAAAGTATGCAACAAACAATATATATAACATGAATTAAAAAGTGGAAGCACTGAAAAGAGAAACTGACAAAGGCGTAGTCTGAGTGAAGACTTCAACACCCCTTTCTCAGCAATTGGTAGAGCTAGAAAGAAAATCAGCGAGATTACTATAGAACTCAACAAAAACATCAAATCATAAGACCTACTTGACAAAGCTATCTATCAACATAAGAATAAATTATTCTTCTATGTATGCCCTTGGAACAAATATCAGGATAGGAATCAAACCACAACTAACTGAAAGGACCTGAAACCATGCAGTGTTCTGTTTGACCACAGCAGAGTCAAATTAGAATCAATAACAGAAATATAGGAGGAAATTCTTCAAACAGATACTAAGCAACACACTGCTAAACAGTGCAGAGGATAAACAGGAAGTATCAAGATAAATAAAAGAAAAAAAGTCAGCGCGTTAAATTAAATTGAAAATACAACATATCAAAATATGTGAGACACAGCTAACGGGGCTGAAAATGTGTAAGACTAAGTGATTACGACAAAAAGGAAGAAAGTCTCAAGTCAGTAATTTAAGCTGTGCCAACAGGAAAAAAAGCAAAGTAAATGCCAAACAAGCAGGAAGGAGGAAACAATAGTGATAATGACAGAAATCAATAGAATATATAATATAAAGGAAACCAATGCAACAAATATCTAGATTTTTAAAAAATCAATAAAGACAGAATAAAGCAAAAATAGATGACACAAATTACTAATATAATGAATGGAATGTGAATATCAATACAGACCTTTGAAACATCAAAAAATAAGGAATACATGAATAGCTTTACAACTTGAAAGAAAGGAATTGATTTCTTGTAAAACACAATAACAGTTTACCAAATGGAAATAGATAAACTCAATACCCTACAGATACTGAGGACATCTAATTCATAATTTAAAACTCATAAAGATAGAGAAATAAATCTCCTGGCCCATATTCTTCTGAAATAAAAAGTATCACAAAAAAGAAAACTGCATATTAATATTCTTCATGAGTATAGCCATAAAAGCATTCGACAAATTATTAGCTTACAGAATTCAGCAGTATATGAAAATGATACTCCATGACCAAGCAGTGTTTATTCTAAGGATGCAAATCAATCAAAGAGAAATATTATTTAATAGAATTCAAATGCATATTAAAACAACAGTGTTTGGGAATATCAGAATGGAATAGGGGAGGACTTCCTCAGGGTGATAAAGAATTATCTACAAAAGCGAACGGGTAATGTTATACTCTTGGTGGAAAATTGAATATTTTCCTCTAAGACTGTGAACAAGCAAGGATGTTGAACCTTCCCATTATTATTCAACAAACCATTAGAAGTAAATAAATAGTGTAAACATTGGAGGCAAAGAAATAAACCAGTCCCTTTTGTAAATGGCATGATTGTCTTAAAATAAAATCCCAAGGAATCTACAAAAATTACTCTTAAAATGAAGAGCATTCAGCAAAGGTGCAAATTACATGATAAACATCAAAAAATCAATTACATTTCTATCTATTAGCAATGTGCACGTAAATATCAAAAATAAGAAGTCTATATGCTATTTATGAGTCACTCAAAAATAATTGAATTATTAGGCACAAATCTAACAACATGCACAGATTTTTTTGTAGATACAGACAAGATAATTCTACAATTTATAAGAAATGCTAAGAAAGTAGAATAGCTAAAACAATTTTAGAAAGTAAGAATGAAATAAACGTATCTGGTTTCAAGATTTATCACACTGTTACAGCCATAAATAATGCCCCATTTGGGCAGAAGTGCAAACGCACACACCCAAAGAACAGAACAGAGAACTCAGAAATAAACACACACAAGTATGTTCACCTGATTTTTGACAAAAGGATTAAAACTGTTCAAGAGAAGAAACAAGTTTTTCAACAAATGGTGTAATAAGTCATCATTCCATCAGCAGAGGAAAAAAAAGAGCCACATGCCTTATATTTAAGTTTAGCTTTTAAATTAAGTCCCACATGACTTAATTTGAAATCTGAAATTAAATAAAATTAATACAATTTTAGAGAAGAAAAAGGGGAACATGTTCATGCTCTTGGATGACTCAAAGAGTTCTTTAAGTTGACATCAAAAAAGACCTATAAAAAGAAAATTTGATAAGTAGGCCTCCATCAAAATTAAAATCGGCGCTTGTATAAGACTCTGTTAAGAGGATTATAAAAAAGGAAAAAAATACAAAATAAGTTACAGACTGGAAGACAGTGTTTATAAGCCACATAGCCAATGACAGAGTGTAATCTAAAATATGTAAAATTGTTCTCGACTCAACAGTTACAAGAATTCTTGTCATAAGATGGGCAAAACCCTAGTCAGACATTTCATGGAAGAGAATATACTGATAACAAACTCATAACGACTTGCAATATTATTACCCACCAAGGAAATAAAATTAAAACCTCAATGGCATTTCACCATACACTTAAGAGGACAAAAAGGAAAAGCACCGCTAGATATTCAAGTAATCAGACATTACTGATGAGAATGTAAGATGGTACAGTCACTCCAGAAAAACAGTTCGGAAATTTTCTTGGACAAACAAACATCAGACTAAATTCTACCACTATACAGCCCAGCAATTGGACTACTCTGTTTATCCCAGGAAAACAAAAACTTAGGTTCACAGAAAAATCTGTCCCGGAATGTTTGCAGCAGCTTTACTTTTCATAGTCGGGCACTGGAATCACATGAGATATCCTTCCCTGAGTGAATGGTTAAACTTTAAAAGGTGGTAAATCCATGCCGTCAAATACAGCCCTACGATTAAAAAGGAACGTGCTACTGATTCAGCCAACAGCTTATATAAGACTCTAGAGAATTATGCTAAGTGTAAAAAACAATCCCAATTGGAGAGCATTTTGTATGGCTCCATTTATAATATATTTGAAGTGATAAAATTACGGGAATGAAAAACAGACCAGGGATAAGTGAGGAAGGAAGCAAACACTGCTATCAACCTGTGTGGCGGTCAAGCTTTAGCATGTTAATGGAGTTAATATTACAGTTAATGGTTAAAGCTTTGCAAAAGGTCTCTGCTGGAGGAAACTGGCAGACTGGCAAAGAACATGAGCCCTCTCCATACATTTCTCCCAAATGCCTGTGGTTCTCCAATGATCTCAAAAGGAAAATTTGTCTAGAAAAAGAAAAACAACTCCTAACATCAGTATCTTACTTTATTAAATCATCCAAAGATCTTAACATCACTTTAATCCTAATAAGCTAAACCAAAACAAAGCACACCTGTTTCTGGCAGGTTGCCATTATTAGGGCACAAGTTCTAAGTCCCAATTGTTCTTGATACTCTCACTTCAGGGTAAATTTTTCTTGTATTTTATAAAGTACCTGTGAGCTATTATGTCCCTCTGGAGAGCTCTGCAAATGTGGTGATAACAGTATTTTAAAAGACTTGTGGGTATAAAATGAATGCTGGGAGCTCATGTAGTCTCCTAAACCTCTTGCCTTAAAAAGCACTTCTATTTCAAATTTAATTATTTTTGGCTTCTTTTCCTAACTGTATCTAGGTTAAGAAAAATGCACAGTGCCAAAGCTGGGGAACAATTAAGAATTCCAAAAGAGTACACTTTAAATATAGTCATAAGAAGGAAATGAAAGATTTTATTAAAATGCGTAAGTTATTTACATCCATGAGAGAGTTCATAGACATATTTAGCAAACCGGATGTGCACTGATCTTCTTATTCAAGAACATTAGGTAAAGTACACAGACAAATCCTGTTTTGGAGCACTTGCTTCCTAAAAAATAGTCAGAAACGAGAGGCTGCAACTCTTAATAACTGGGTTTGTTGCCCCCGATTCTCACATAGAGATAGGCCTCTTATGTAAGAAATTCCTTTCGGCAACATGTCATTCAAGTTCATTAATTCTTCGATTCATCTGGGAATGTATTATCTGTAACAAGGGAAGTTTTTTGCTTTTCATGTATCTCACATGACTAAAATGCACCAAATTGATAAAGGTAACTAATTAATGGAATAACACATTGCACATTTTATAATGAATATAATCTATATTTTAGTTATGTGTGTTAACATAAATCAGATAATCTCACTTCTGTTCAAAACCTGCAACGCTTCCTATTTCCACCAACTCTACATTATTCCCACCAACATCAGGTTTTTTCTGCAGGTGGGCATGTCTCCCTCACCTCTTGCATGTCATTATCTGAGCATCCCCTTCTCAGTGATGCCTGCCCCGAGAGTCTTACCCAACATTTTGTCTAATCGACCCCTCACTGACAGGCTACATTAGGGTTCACTGATTTTTGCTGTCACTATCCCATTAGAACATAAACTCCAAAACTCAGGATTTTGTACCTGTTTTTATTCATTGCTTTGTCCTCAGCAATTTTCTCAAGGCCAGACGCAGAGTGTCAGACACAGGTGGTTTACATAAATAGGAGAATTTTGTTTGTCTTGCCTTATTATCTATATGCTTTAGTCCGGTCTGTGTTGCTGTAGTAAAATACCCAAGACTAGGTACCTTATCAAGAAAAAGAAATTTACTTTTACTCATGATTTTGTAGGCTGAAAGTCCAAACTTGGGTGGCTTTATCTGTTGGTAACCTCATCTTTCAACATAACGTGACAGATGGCTTCACATGGCAAGAGTAGTGAGAGTGAAGAGCTGCTCATGAGGAAGAATCCAGACACACGGAGCAACTAACCATACAACGGATCCACTCACAGCAAATGAACACGAATCTCTTCTGAAAAGATTTCATTAATGCTTGGTTCCACCTTGGAAACCTTCCAATGTTCCTCAGTACCATTACTGTGAGGTCCAGTTCTTGGTTCCTTGGGTGACAAACCATAGCACCACACTTTTCATAAAATACCTGCTTGTTATTTTTAACGTCCTAGTATCGTTCTAGCACTGAAAGTCACTGCATGCTACATATTACCCTTGCTGTCAAGGATCTCATGATAAAAAAGGCTGGAGTTGGGGTGAGGGAAAAGTACTGAAAAAAAAGACACTTAACCATAGTAGCATAGTACGTACAATATGGACTACACTTTGTTGTGTCAAGCTTCCTGAAAAATTCTGGGATGTGAAAAGAAATGAAAGCAGGATAGGCCTTTTAAATGGCAATTAAAACCTTCACCTTTGGGAATCTGTCTAATGAGGGAGTGATATTTAAATGTGATGGGAGGGAATAAAATTTTTAAAGGCAATAGAATATAGTATGCATTGAGATGAATGCAAAATATAGGGATTCCTGGAACGTGAAGGAGGGTCTGTCTAGATGAGATACAGGGTTGTGAGAATAACACTTGAACAGGTTATTACAGAATTAATGGTAAGTTTTTAACGGTGCTTTGCAAGTTATAAAGCTAGAATAAGCTTCAAAGTGAAGGTGCTGAGACACTGCCTTTGAACATTTAAATGTATACTTGGAATTATCATTCAGGGCTGCCGCACAGCACAAGTTGAAGAGATACATCTATATAAAATCTATGTGAAAGTCTCCATCTCCGCCCTGCACCACGTTAGTTGGAGCACACAGACTGTGCATCTGATCCTATAGTCCTAATTCTGCCAAAGTAATACCATTCATCATGTTAAAATATTTTATAGTTTACAAAGCCTTCATATTGTTATCTCCTTAAAAATTTGTAGTATTGCTGTTTCTACAACCTTCGTCCAGTTTGCATTGCTATTATTTCCTAATACTTTAGTATTTAAACCCTGAGAGATTTAATTTCACCCACTCTTAAATTATGTAGCTGGTGAAAGAGGATGGAAGACATCTGCCTAACTTTTCGGATATCAAGTCACGCACAGTCATCTGTTTAATACCTACAATCCCCAGTAGCTGGTACATTGCACGGAGACCGGGAGCAGATCCCTCAGACCAAATCTAGAACTTCACGCGCCATTTGAATATGAAGGAAAGCAAAATGTATGAGTAGAATATCAGAGAACTTGGTGAATCTGTCGATGAAAGAATGAAAAGAATGAAGATTATTTTCATTTTCTCAATGAAATAAGGGTGAAGGCCATGATTCAGCACAGTCAGAGAAATATTTCAGATGTAAGATCCCAGGAGCAAGTGGGAAATACTGATCTAAGTTAGGGGGAGAATCAGTTGCTCACAAAATGTAGTTGTAAGAATGGCAAGCAATGAATTGTAGCCACATAAAGTTTATGGTAATAAATTGGAGTGAAGCCACTCAGTAATGAGTGTTTTCTCCAGACTTGTTCAGTGGTTCAGGTTTTAAGTGGGGACAGAGTGGGATCAACCAAAGCCAGAATTCTTCCAGTCCAGTATGGTGGCAGGAACAATGTGCAGCAGAGAATGGAGATATGCCAGTCAGTGATTATCGGAAAGGTGAACTTGAACTATAAGATGAATAAAGCGTAAGCAAGTGTTTGAGATGTTGGAGGACATAGAATGTAGGTAAGATCAATGAGCTGAGTGTGTTCATGAGATAAAAGAATCACCATAGTTGAAGGTGCAAGACTGTAATTAGAAATATGGAAGGTAGCATAGATCCTGGTAAATTAATAGTTACTAAATGATATTTTATGAATAAGTATACCATAAATAATTTTTTCTTAAATGCAGAAAACTGAACCAAATGATCCGTCATTACCTTCCGTGATAAACTGCAAGAGAGATTTATAAAGTAGGTTTCCCATTTCACTTAAGAAGAAAATATGGCTTGCAAGTTCTTATACAATTTTACTCAGAGATAAGTTATCAAATGCAAGAAATCCTAAAATTCTCTCTAGCTTTGACATTTCTCTCTAGCATTTCTCTCTAGCATCCCTCTAACATTACTCTCTAGCAATGACATTTATATTTCATAATTTAAATGAAATTAAATTTCTAGTATTATTACACACTTACACTTTGGGTTATATCTTACAAATTTATTGTACTTGAAAGGCTTTCCGTTTTTAAATTTTTTTCTTAGTAACCAGGATGGGTGACCACAGGTAAGGATAAAACAAAGGCACATCATGTGAAAAAAAAGCTTATAGTATTCGGAGATATTTAATCTGACACCAAAAGGAAAAATACAGCAGTCCTAAGATGTTGAAGAAGGACATGTGTAAGAAAGATCTTAATATCTGAAGAGCTTAAATTCCATAAACATTCAGACGCACGATGCAGTCTAGCTTTCAACTTGAGCAAGTCGTCTATCTTTCTAAGAACTATTTTTCTCTTTCTAAAACAGACCTCAGGATGTCATTTAAAAGGTCGGTGAGAAAGGTGATTTGATTACATAAATTTTAAAGGTCCACTCCAAATCCACAATTCTTCGATCCCATCTACAACTAGGTAAAATTTTCATGTCTTTTAGAGGAGAAGACTCCTTTCTATAGAAAAACAGTGTCTTTCAAACAAAGCTCTGTTTGGTTTCTCCATCCAGTCAAGAGCTCAGAAGCCAGGAGGGGCCATGCACAGGTTACAGTCTCTTGAGTACGCAGCAATTCTACCTCCCGAACTGCAGCAGCTCGTGGCCCAACAGAACACCTCTGGGCCAGGCACACCACCGACTTCCATGACTCCAGGATTTCACAGCTGGAAGCAGGGCCAACTCTCAGCAAAACTCTCACATAGGTAAAAATCCATCTTTATATTGATGCTGATGAGTAAGATTCTACAAGTGCTTTAAAATATTTTAGTACAAGGACATATGCTTAAATGTAGATACAAAAAGACCTTGTTGAAAGACTCTATTTTAACAGAAGTCGTACGCATTATACTGTACACTAAAATCTCTATACTTTCATATGTGGAAGGATTTGGAGAGAGCAGAACTAAAAGGGGTCTTGAAGAACCACCCTTTTCTATCAGGAAAATGTGAATTTTGTGAGGTTAGAGGGTTATTTGCCATCCAGTACCGGGACTCCAAAAAGGACCAAACAAAAGTGACAGTATTGGATATGGATGCACTGTCATCTAGAGCAAAGATTTTTGGATCTAAAGGACCTTAAGCTTGAATTCTGGTGCTAATGACCTTAGATAAGTTGCTATATCCTTCCCTGTAATACTGACATAATGTATCTATGGTTTTAGAAACATTATCAATGTTAAATATAAAGTAGTAAGTGTCTTGTTTGTGCCTAACAGAAGGTGATCAATAATATAATATCAAGGACAATAATAGTGGATGTCGTCAATGATCATCTGCCAGAAATATTACACAGAAGATCCCAAGGCTTTATGCAAGCATGATTTAGATGATTACAAACATTCCTTTAATTTAAATTTTATTGCTCACTTGCTACATGCTCGCATTTTGCGAGCTATTGGGGCTATAAAATATCCTTATATTTTTTCTGCAGAAGTTTATAATCTATTATGAATTAAGCTGCTATAAACATGAGTATGCATGTACAATTCATAATAGCTAAACCTTGGAAACAGCTCATATGCCCATTAACAGATAAAGAAAATGTGCTCTTTATACACAATGTAGTACTACTCTACTATAAAGAAAGATAAACTTGACTCATTCTTAGGTAAATGCATGTACCTGGACCCCATAATATTAAGCGAAATAATATGTTAAATAAATACATGCAAATTTAAATATCTCTTAGCCAGCCTTTATGCACCAAAGTGAGAAGTAAAAGAAGGTACTGGGCTGGGGATGAGAATCCTGAGTTCACTGCTTTGCCATTGATAACTGTAATTAGTGGTGAAAGTGGTAAGCTTTTATTCCTCATTTGTTTCATCACTCACAATTTTAAAGCACCTATTACTTGAGATAAACAGAATCAGCCCAAAAGAATACTTAGAAAATAGAATCCCAAACTTTGATATGATTATAATGTACACAGAAAGTAATGATTTTTGTTTTAAAAGGAGAACTACGGAATAAAATCATATTTTTCTTTGTGTTAAGTCTTGATTAAAATTTTGTGGGCAAAATGAATTGCATAGAGAAGGAGAAATTTCTTTCCATGAAAATGTCTTCACTGAGAACCTATGATATAAGAATTAATATGTATTATGTACATGTACCAGCTCCCCATGATGAATGTAATCATTATGTACTGCAAACAGGTACTAAATTTTCTTTAAAACTTATCCAGGGTTGATAAGCAAACTGAAAGATACAGAATAGAATACTTGCTATTGAACCTACTTACTTTACCAACTAAAACAGATAAACAAGCTAATATTGCAAGGAAAATTACATTCGACTCAGCTTCCTATCATAAGTAACACATTTCTTATTTGTTTCTTCCCATCATGTCTAAATAGACAATAGCTATTTTCCTGTAAAATTATTTTGTTACATTCTTTTATTTACTATTCAAAATGCTATTCTTCATGGCTATGATCACATAGATATCAAGCTTATAAGAATTTGTTTTTAATAATAGCACATACTTAAAACTATGTCCTGAATAGATTTTAGTTGATAACTCAGTAATCTCTACTTTTTTCAGTTATAATTTAACTCAAAGAACACAATGTTTTGCTGTTATTGTTTTCATCCCAATGCTCAGTTTTCCAATTTCACACACTGTAAAATTTCCTCAGAATTTCTGATGTTGGAGCAAATACTTTAGTTTACTTTATTCTCTTGCATTTCCTTGTTTAAATTTAAAAATATCATTTTGCTATTTCACATCCAAATTCAGGACAAAACTTTGTTTCTTTCCACTGTACAAGTTACGTTTTTCAGCTGCTCATACATAAGTAATTGTTTACAGTGATGGCAACCAAGGACAATCACTATTAAAAGATACAGGGAACAAGAAAAGTGCACTCTCGTTTCCCTCTGCTAGTTCTTTAAAGTTTTGTTTTTTAATTAAGAGCATTATGTCATAATTTTTAAAAAGTAACTGATATGTGATAGCTTTATAATTACTACTAATTCAGAGCTTGCTTTGCATTTAGTCATTTTATTTTAAATGTCACATAAAAGACACCATCAATGTCTAATCCCCTTTTTCATCTCTTCCTCCTTTGTCTCTCGCCCTTGCCAATAAAAACAAAATAAAAAACAAAGTAGGACTTAAAGGATAATCCCAGGGTTTATAAAATGATTAAAGTGAGGAAATAAATTAACTTGTTAACACAAAGGTAAGTTGCCATGTTAGCATACACAAATGGAATGTCACTAACTTGTAATTCTAATAATCATAGAGGTTTTATTCCTACCTTGTTCCCTCCTTTGGTATTACTTAGACTTTTCAAATTTAATGAGCTAATTTTAATTAAAAAAAAAAAAACTGAAGCACTGAGAATTAGATAATTACACTCAGCTTCATTTTAATGACTAACTGATTTAAATTTTACTGAATAACAGACAGCCACCATTGAGAAAACCAAAACTAAAAGAACTAAAGGAATTTATTCTAGATAATCTAGCAATAGATGACAAAACTGGAACTAAAACCATGACCTTTTTATTCATGAAGTAATAGAATAAAGTACATAAAATTATAAAGAGCACAAAAATATTTAAGATGCAAAAGCAATTATTATCTCTAAGCTATAAATAAAAATACATCAAAATAGTCACACTTTTAGAAATATTGGCAAATTAAAATATATATCAGGCAATTATCTACAATTCCTTATACATAATACCTACCTACCTACCTACACACACACACACACACACACACACACACACACATATATACACTTATAGATAATTGCATGTATATGTACACACACACATGAATTCAGATATTAAGAAAAGTGTAAACTGAATTCTTAAAATTCAAATCTCAAACTTGTAAAAATATTTCCACATTCGTGCCAATGAAACAAATGTCAATGTGGAATGTGAATATACTTTTAACATGCTGTTTTTAGGAACAGCAGCTGTAAATGTAAGGCTGCCCAGACCCTGCAAATATTTTTAAGATGGTTTTGACTGGTCTTATGACTCCTATCTGCCAGCACAACATACCATAGTCTACAATTTAGTTCAAAACAGAATGTGATGACTTGTGCTGAGTGTTCTCTTTGGAATGACTTGAGAGAGCACTAGTGTTAAGGATGAGGAAGGGGGAAAGGAATACTTAAGCACTACATATATCCTCTTATATTTGAGAGGGGGTCAGTATACTGCAAAAGATTACGGTAAACACTAGGAAAGTGATGGATAAATACAAATTTTTAAAATTTTGAGATTATAAACAGTTACACGGGTTTATAGACAATGAAAGTGTAGCCACAGAGTATTATCTTCTAAGGTCACAGAGTGAATACAAGCAACTAGATTTAGGAAAAGTTCTGATTCCAAAGTCCAAGTTTTTCCCACTCACCATCTTATACACACAATTTTTTTTTTTAAATTGGCCAAACTGCACTTTAAATAGGAAGCTACAAAATGTTAGAAAGGTAAAAAGTGGATATAATCCCTGATTCAGAATTCTGTCTTAAAGGTATTTCATACATTTTCCCATGGTACTCTATAAAATTATAAGCTATTGGAGGAAAAGTTTTAAATACTCCAAAGATCACAGAGTTATTCAGGGAAGTTGAACAGAAGAAATTACTACAGTAAAAGTTATCAGTCTGGGGTCCATACATTTGTTAGGGCTTCTGGGTGGCAAAGAATTATTGAAAGTCATTGTACACTGATTTGTTTTGAAGAAAATTCATAATTCTGACAAATTCATAGCACCAAAATATTCTCCAAGGAGGTGTTTTTTTTTAATTTTGGTAACTAGTAATACAAACAACATTTTCATGTTTGAGAAAACGGAAGCATAGAGTTCAAGTGACTATGGGTACCCCACAGCCGGACAGTGAAAAATAGCTACTAGATCACAGATCTGTTCCTTCCTACGCCCATGCCCTACACCTTCTCTGTTGAACACGTCATGGTGTCACAAGTATTACCACGCACTTGAACTTGCAGAAGAAAGATGGTATCTATGCAATGTGTCACATATTTATGAGAAAATAAGAAACCTCAGTGCTCTTCGGCATCCTAGTAGACGCTAAGTACCTCTCTCTTTGCTTTTCAAGAGACTAATAAGAAAAGCTGTGTTTAATTTTACATGGTTCAATTTGTAGCAAGAAACAATATCTGCTGCTTTATAAATTATGGTGCAAAGCTAACTGAGGCCATTTTCTAAGAAAACTCAGTGACTTGGAACCTGCTAACCTCGGTAAACAAAATCTCAGTGAGCTGTAATTAATGTTCACGGCGCATCTGCTTAATTTTCCTAATGCATTAGGTTCTTTTTCCCCCTTTTGTAATTCCTGTAATCCTTCATTAACTTTGCTTTCAGAAATTTACATTCAGGTTTCTTATCTTATTTTAAAGTTATAGTGTAGTTTTAATTTGAATACTGCATTTTTGAGGGTTGAAGAATTAGGAAAAATTTAAAACAAATAGATCTACTCATGAATGTTTTCAGGCCAACAGTTTTGTGGATGTTGTTGGAATAATGTTATAGGAAAGATGACATTTTCATTGTTAGTTCAGTGTCCAGTTGAAAATATCTGTACTGAAGAGAAACTGACAAGAGCTGCTGAATAATGCTTAGTATGTTCACACGTAAGAATTAATTCTTATTACCCAAAATTAAGAGTTTTATGCAAAATCAATCTTTCAGTTTTTGACACTCCAATACCAATGACTTGAGCTTTGCAAAGTACTTTAAAATGAAAACTGAGTATTATTGACTCGATAAAGCACAGTGATCCATCTCTGAAACCACTGCTATTGTCACCAACCATGAAGTGGCCCAGAACATCCTGATAATTAATTAAGTTACTGTGGCCAGGCAGTCAGATAATGGTACTTCATACGTTAATGTATAGAGTCTGCCTAACATAGCTATTATATAAAGGCTTTCGCTCTTATTATATCTGTAACAATATTACTGCATAGATGTTTTCATAGGCGAGGAAATTTTCGTTTAAGGAGGATAAATACACATCCTTTATCATATTACTACTAAAAGGTGAGGTACAGATGTGATTTCAAATTACTTGATTTCAAGGCTACTTCTATTACCCACCAGCTTATATTGTCTTCCATTTTGACAGAAATAATGTTTAGGTTAATGCATATATTTTTCACATTAATTCAAAAATTAGGAAAGATGACAGAAAAATATATGGGAGAGAAAGAGAAAAAAGAATAAGGAAAGAACAAAAGGAAGGGAGAGAGAAGAGAGAAAGAGAAGAAAGAAGGAAAGAAAAAAAAATCATTGTCTCAGTCACTATCTTATTGCTGGAACAAAACAGCCAATGTCTACAATGTAAAAACAGAGAAACTTATTTTGACTCACTGTTTCAGAAGTTTTTATCCATGCTCGTCAGTTTCAAATTCTCACATGGCATGATGGAAAGGTCTGTCACCAAGGAGGCTGCTTACATCATGGCAGCAAAGACCAGAAAGTGAAGAGAAGAGCTGGGGAAAGGGCAGATAGACCCTTCCAGGTCATCCTCCACCACCGTGATCCACCTTTTCTGACTGTGCCCCACCTCCTAACAGCACATTCAGCTATGGATTCACCCATGTACTAACCCACTGATGCGTATAGTGCCTTCATGATACGAACACTTTCAAAAGTCTCACTTTTGAACACATGAGGATTTGGGGCATGTTCTAGACCCGAAACAAAGCATTCCACTTCAGGTCCCCCAGAGACTCATGTCCATATCTTTATGCAAAATGCATTTAGTCTAACTTTAAGAGTTTTCAAGGTTTTAGCTGTTCTAGCATTGCTGAAAAGTCCAACTCCAAAGTCATCTCTGAAACTCATGTCAAACTTAGAGCTGTGAGCCCTTGTAAAAGTAAAAAAGAAGGTTAAATTCTTCCAACTTACAATGGCAAAAAGGAGGACTGGAGGATAGAAAAAAATTGGACCAAAGCCAGATTGAAAGGTGAACATTAAGTCCTGCAGTTGTTTGTCCAGAACCCAAGGCAAGCTGAGGTCCGATGTGATCTCCAAAGGGCTTAGGTGGTTCCACTACTACAACACTGCTGTTTGCAGCCCACGCGTGCTCTGTCTTGGGGTGGTGTGGATCACCACCTGGGTCTTTCCTCAGCAATCACATTCCTGGCATCTCCACCTTCCTGGAGTCTCTTTTAGTTTCACTCACATCTTCATGCACTACTGTTTCAGAGACATACAATTTCTGGTAAAAATCTGGCTGGAAGCCTTTCTGAGCCTGGAACTCTTGAATTCTGCATGCCCATAAAACCAGCACCTCATGGATGATGCCAAGGTCTTCACCAGCTCAAATAATAGCTGACTCACTTGGGTAATGGCTGTAGAAGACTCCGAGTGTCTTGACGGAGAACCGTGAACCCAATTGCAGCTGACCTTTCTTGCGCAGAGAGTTTTAGGGATCTCTTCTCAATGAACGCTTTATAGTTTTGTGCCTCTGAGTCTGCAAAGGCTGGAGTCTTACTGATTGCTGAGATGGCTTCCAGGCATCTTTCATATTGTTCTGATGCCAACTGTCTTTTTTCAAAATTGATCATCTTTTCAACAACCGTGCTCTTCTTGGCCCCCAGTACTGCAAGTACCTCCTTCCTGGCAAAGCTCCAAACTTTTCAAATGGGCTTTTTCTCTGAGTCTCATGTAAACCAGGCTGAAAGCAGCCACAAGTACCTGAATATTCTGCTGCTTCGAATTTCTTCTATCAATGAATTAGTCTGCTGCCCCTAATCTCAGTTTCCTCCAAAGTTTCAGGACATGGACAAAATGTATGCAGGTTTTTTTCCAGAGCATAACACGTGGCCTCAAGGCCACCTGCCGTGCAGTCTTTGCTCCTAAATGAAACCTCCGGAGCACTGTCTACATTCCCATCAGCATTTTGTTCTGTTGAGCTGTGAATCTTCCATCAAGCTTGGTTTAAAGCATCCCAGGGCTTCTCTAGCTGCCATATCCAAACCTTTCCCACTCCTCCACAAACCAGTTCCAAAGGATTCTGAGTCACATGGTCAGGGAAGCCCATTGCAATGATCTCACCTCTCTGATACCAAAATCTTTCTAGTCATTTTCTTGTCACCAAGACAAGATACTCACACTCAAAACCTAAAAGAGGAGAGATTTATTTTGAAACATAGTTTCACAAGATTCAGTCCATGGTTGGCAGTTCAAATGCAGAAATGTCATGATGTAAGAGCCTGCTGCCACGGTAAACTGCTTACCTGATAGCATCCAGGAAGCAAAGAGCGAAGGGAGGAGGTGAGAAGGGAGATACACCACCATCCCCACCAGCTTATGCTCCCAACTGCTTCTTCTGACCAGTCCGCATCTCCTTAGACATGAATTCATGAGGAGCTAATGAAAATATCTTCCCCATAATGCAAACACCTTCCATAAGTCCAGCCTCTAAACATATGTGGTTTGGGGAGGGGGAGGGAGACATTCTGCACCTAAAATATAACAATAACCAGTAATAAAAATGTGAAATGGTATATCTATGTTCAAAGGAGAACAAATTGAAGATAAAATGAACAATGTATGAGTAGTAGACTATTGTTGCAGTGGAGTTTTGGACAAAACACACTTTCAAGTAATACTTGGAAATGAATGTCTACAGGGATAACAAGGAATTTAATATGCCAATGAAGTAGGTCTCCAGAAGGAGGAAGCTAGATGACATTCATTAATTCAGAACATTAGTTCATGATTCAGTTCCATGAGCTGTAATGCAGATTTAACAATAAGCAGAATTTGGACCATTTAATTTAACATGTTGGTAGTTTATGTAGTTATATTCTGGGTTGCAACTTTGGATGTTTTGGCACTATTCATGGTAAGTAGAAAAATATATTCATGTTACAACTCTACTTTAAGTAAAACATTAATCTCTATTTTCTAGTCTACTAACAGAAGAAAAAAACTGCTACATAAAAGCTTTTGACAGCCCATGTTCAAATATGAAAAATAGGAAATGCATACAAGGAGATATGCGCTCAAAGCTCATCCAAAATTGAATAAAATTTGAAGGCTCTATACTGACCAAACATTGCAATTAAAAAATCTTTGGTATATCAGTGTTCCAGCCACCCCAAATGACCAGAAAGAATAAAGCAATATTCAAGAATAACATTAAGAAATTATTAGGTACTTTGTGAATAATTTCATTAATTCACTCAATGCTTTATCCATTATTAACAATGGCATAGAGGACTTATTCCCCTTTACAGATGGTAGATATTTCTAATGTGCATAAAATTAACATCCTATGAAGTCCTGAAAAAATACATATATTTGCAGACAATAACTCAAAGGTAGCAAGATAACCTTCATTATTCATGGTTGGCTTCATTCCAAATTTAATACAACCCATTCTCTTTACTTCACTAGATCTAAATCCCTGTGGATAAAATATATATACAGCTTTATTTTTCCTTTCAGCTTAAAATGATATGTTAGCTAATTTCATGTAAGAGTATCATAAATGTGTTAAGAAAATGACAGATACTGGAAATATAGCAAAAACATTTTTTTCTATACTTGTCAATAACTGTTGAGAAGGAAATATTTAAATTTTCTTAACTCACATGCTTGCACTGGTCCAGAGAACATCTGCCCACAGATACTCTTGTCTACTGGGGAACATTAGAGGAAAAATAATAGTTCCTTCTAATTTTATCATTTTTATTTAGCTCCAAAGCAGGAAGAATGCCACTACATTATTCATGTGATGCTTGAATACTTCAAACTGAATTGTGGAATCTATGCACTTTATGAACATCCATTTTTGTTAGAATCTTGTTGAAGGAGAGACCGAATAATACAAAATCAGGCACCAAACATCAATGTAACCCTTAAAATTTAATACATTCTGAAGTGCTCTCAAATCTTTACATTATGAGGTTAGACTTCCACTGAATTACTTTCAGATAGGAATTTCTCTAGCTTAACTGCAATAACTCTTAACTGTGAAAATTGCTTATCATCCTGTGCCAACATCCTTCTCATTTTCAGGGGCTCAATGAAATGTAATTTCTGCTGAAAAAAGTGGTTTTTATACCCCATCTCCTTTTGTGACCCATTAACAATTTTAACCCTATCATTGCCATTATCATTGCTTGTCAAGGAATTATTAAAATTATATGTCTGTCTTGCTAAATGATTATGATGTGACTCCTTAGCGATTGGGGAGTAGGTAATGTTTATTTGTGTGAAGTTCTCATTAAGTAAACTATATACGAAAAGTATGGATACAATTAAGTCTGTAAGGCTATGTACTTTTTTATTCTAGTTTAGAAAAGATACTATGGCTGGTGTCAGTAAATCAGGTCTTCTAAAGATAATCGCTAGATGTCACATAATCACTGATGTCAAGTCCATATGTGGACATGTATGTGCCTTCATCACACAATAGGCTGTCATACACACACACACACACACACACACACACACACACAATACTCTAGAGAGTTTCCATTTTTCAAACTGTTGACACTTATTCAACTTTTATTTCTTAATTTAAAAAAAAAAAAACTTAGCCTGCTTAAGAGAAGAAATTCATGAAGGCCATAGAGATATACCCAGACCATTAGTATCACAGCACGTTGTACATTGTAGAAAACAGAATTTGCACTACTGGTCAACAGTGTTGGTATACTATAAGAGCACAAAGAAACTTTTCCGAGCTGACCCAAAAATAACATAGGTGTTGCAGTTCATTTTCCTGAAAATGGGGCTAATTTTTCTTTTCTGTTTTCTTTTAATTACTCGTGTATGACTGATTCTAGCCCTGCCTACTTCTAAGGAGGAGAGTGCCCAGCAAGCTGCTCAAGTGTCCTGCATTCATCTTTATTGGACCAAGTCAGTTTCATGAGGTGGCCAGGACCCTGAGGACCGCAGCTTGCTACTCGACGGTCAATAACATAAAACAGTGACAACCAATCACATGAAACGATATAATATGGTTTAACCGAGAGAACATGGTTTCCGAAGTTCAGAGTCTAAGTAACAAGGGTGACTTGATAATATTTATTTGAACAGGGGCTTATTTAGCCTGGGTAGACCTCATGTACTTTATTCTTGTCCTTCTTTTCTTTCTTTTTTATTAGCATATTTTTGCAAAGCATGACAAATACATAAATGTACATATATGTATCACATCTTGATCTTTTTTACTTCCCCTTCTTCTCTCCTCCCTTTCATCACTCCCCGCATCTGCACAAAGATAATTTCCCTATTTCCTATCTTCTATCTTTCAGTTTGCTCCTGAATTATTTAGACTTTGTTTCTCATATAAGAGAAACCATGTGATATTTAATCTTCTGTATTTGATTTATTTCACTTAGCTTACATATTATCTACTTCTAATATTTCACAAACTTTCTTTACAGGATCATAACATTGAATAATTTTGTAATCTGTGATTTGTTATACAAAGTTTAGCAATACCATAACATACAATTTAAAAATTTTAGACAGCTATTTCATCACTTTTGTGTTCCTTCACTGTGCGGCAACTCAATCTATCCCTGGTGCCAGGTCCCGGGGTATATGTTGACTGTTCACTCAATTGTGCTTCTTCCTGCCACTGTGTTCATGACCGAGAAGAAATGAATGAGAGTCTGTTGGCAGTGTTTTGAAAGGCATATTCTGTAGGTAATTGAGGTGGATACTCAAGGGGAACAGAAATTTTTCTGGATATGAGTCTGCCCTCACGTGGATAAACCAGAGCCTCACTCTTCATTAAGCAATTGCAGGTACTTTGTTTTCTGTGTGTTTTAAGAGCCCAAATAATACTGATTGACATTTCCCAGGAAATGTTTCAAGTATTTTGGGCAATGTATGTTGAACTCTTCATTAGAAAAGCATCACAAATGGATAAAAGTTATTCTATTGTAAATAATTTCATGATCTTTCATTAAACTTTTCAGCATGACTGCAAAAACCAGTCTGGAAGAGTATTAGTCAGTACCTGGCTATTCTTATCTTGAGCTAACCATTCAGCAAACATAAGGATACAAGGGGCACACAAATTAACCTCACTCATTTGTTTTCTCTCCTGAAATAGAACACATGACACATGGACAATCAAGGTCTTCTCTATTTCTACAAGCAACACAGTATTGTTTATAGTAGAAGAGAAAGTTACTGAAACTGAAACAATAAAAATCCAGTTGGAGGCTTAGAGATACATCTCAGTGGAAAAGTACTTGTCCAATAGGCATGAGGCCCTGGGTTTCATTCCCAGGACCCTTCCCCCAAAAATAAACCAGCTGGAAGAAAAAAGAAATTAAATATAACAGTCACTGGGGCATGGTATATACTGTGTTTAAAATTTTATTTTAGCACTGAGTTCCTTAGTAGACAAAGTAAAAGAGAAATACAAATTTATATATCAATATCTCTATATAGCTGAATATGTATATGTACAAAATATGTATGTATTTACATACACGTGTATTCATTTATAACATGTATGTATTATATATTTTGCATTGTATATTTCTTATATATTTATTTGATAGCTACATATTATGTGCATGGGAAATAAATTTTCTAGATAGATACTTTCATAAATACTATATATTCCAAACAGAATTTGCATGTTGCTATTACTTGATAAAGATCTCTGATGAACAGTGCTCATAGTCCTTAGCTGACTGGCTAAGAAGCAAAGCTACCAATTACAGCTCTACTTCAGTCCAGGTCTGCCGATTCCGAGTTCACCCTTGTCATCACAACAATATGCTTGTGTCACGGGCACTGTGTCAAACACACAATTATTACTTGACATGTGCTCAGTACTCACCATAGAATTCTATTTTACAAGAAAAAGAAAAGAAAGAAAAGATTAAGAAGAAAATCTATGGAGGGTTTGGTTTGTCTCTTTCTTCATAGAAAAGGGCATGAGTTACCCCAATTTTGGGGTGAAATTCAGGTCAATATGTCCATCAGTAACACTGTCTGTCTGCTTTTTACTCACTCCAACTCTTTCAGTTATAGATCCAGTGACTGGCACATGACAGGCTTTTTAGGTGTATCCTTAGAAAAAAATTACTTAACTTTTTAGCTTTCATTTCCTCATTTGTAAAGCAGGACTAATAACAATCAACAAGATAGTGTTGTTCTGTGGATGTAATTGGTTAGTTCAACATCGTAACCAGCAATCAGCACAATATTTGGCATGTGTAAATATTCAGTAAGTGCTAGCAATTATTGTTTCCATTGCCATTGCATACACGTTGGATGAATTAACAGATGAAGTTCACAAGCAGAGTACACACAGGGTGTGCAGATCAAATAGCTCTGCTTAACAGAGAGTGGTACATGTGTACCATTTCCAATCCCCAGAGTGGAGCTAGGCCGCCCCGGCACAAAGAAGCAATCATCTCAGGACTGATTCTGCCACCAGTGATGTGCTGTGTGTTGAATGAGCTGTGGCTAGAACCCTCTGTCCCTGTTCTTCTCCAACACTATCTCCGTGCGGTTGCAGTTGATGTCATCTTGGGGCTTAGTATCACCACCCTCCTTTGTTTGATTCTTTTTGTAGTCATTTAATTATTCTAACTTTGATTTGTTCATTTTTTTCATTTATTATACTATTTCTTGAACAATTATCTACTACACATCCCCAGTGCTGTGGGAGGCACTGGAATATGGAGATGAAAGACCAAATTCTTATCCTCAAGGAGCAAGTAGTCCAATGAAACAACACAACATGACGCGGACCAACGGGAGAAGCGAATACAAACCGTGGTGGTGGGCCAAGTGAGGGGAAATGCGGTTATGGAAAAACATAAAAAACTGGGCTTCCTAGATGATGCTTGAATTTGGAAAAACAAGTAAGAATAATGATACTTTAAAACGGATTTTTCATTTCAGTATAGTTTTAGGATAATAAAATTACTATAAAGAATGCATAGAGTCCCTATATACATTATACCCAGTTTTGCCTGTTATTAACATCTTCCTTTACTACGGTTTACTATTCTCAAATAATGAACTAATACTGGTACAGTATTATTAACCAAAGCCCATACTTTATTCAGATTTTGTTATTTTTTATCTACTTTGCTTTTTCTTTCCAAAACTACACCTAAGATATCATAATATATTTAGTTGCCGTATATACTTAGCATCCTCAAGGCTGTGACTGATTTTCAGGTTTCTCTTGTTTTTGATTACCTTGAGGTTTGAGGAGTATTACTATTTTGTAGACTGTCCTTCCATTGTGATGATGCATTTCTCATGATTTTTCTAGGGTTATGTGTTGTGGAGAGGAAGACCACAGAAGTGCTACTTTAATTACACAATATCAAGAGACCATGATGTCAGAATGACATCACTTTTCAGGGTAGACTTGACCATCTACGTAGTAGTAATATTTGTCAGGTTCATCCACTATAATATTGCTCTCCACTATAATATTGCTCTCCACTATAATAGTGCTCTCCACTATTCCATACTATTAAGTGCATAGAAAAATGTCACCTTAAAAACAGGCCTTCTCATCTCAAATTCTTCCCTAACTTTAAAGGAGAGGGTCACTTCCAGTATGGAATCTATAGAAAAATTTCTCCTATAAAACAGGGAAATGAATCAGAGGTCTTTGGCTTAATCATTCACATGATTTAGTGAAAGAGGATGCCCTGACTGAAAAAAGTAACATGGCTCTGGAAGCTCATGATATAACAATTTTCTTCACACTCAGAGCTCATTTTTATAGGCTGAGGCTGTATCAAAATTAGGATACGTTTCAGAATCTCATTAGTGCAAAATCTGAACAGGGAGAAGGGTGGGTGCAGCTTTATAAACAAAGACACAAACAATTGTTAATATCCCACTTTTTACCGTGCTGGTATACATTATTTTACTTAACTCATATAATTACCATGTGTGGTAAGTGTTTCTGGCTATACTTTATAGCAGAGGGGTGAAAAGTGTCTGATAATACCATATGTTAAGTTGAAGAAATGGAATTTAAACCCAGGTGCTTAGACTTGCAGTCACATATTTACAGCCCTAAAAGATATTCCAAGAAAGAGCCAACATTAACAATGTATTTCATCACTACAAAAATTACATAACATGCTCACTTGTAGAAAACATTCTTTAAGCTACATCATCTTTCCTATAAATTGAAAAACAATAGGGGTTCATACTGACAGTGTGGACCAGAGTAGAATTTAGTGATATTGAAATTACAAAAGATTAGTGGAGATTGATAAAAAATTCTAACTATAACACTATTGTGTGTAGGAATAAAACGAAGCTAAAATATGGCCACAATAATCCTCATTCAGTTAAACTATTAGGAAGCCTCTCAAAATACCTAAATATAATTATGACTTAATAACCTAGACACAGAACTGTAACCAGCTTTGGTGCTGGCTCTGGGCCCTGCATTATCCAAACTTTGATCAATTTCTGATTCATTCTGCTGTGAGCTCGTTCATTACATATTATCCTGCCTTCAAATAACTTAGCCGATATTTATTTATGCAGTACCCACTGTGTGTCGAGTACTATCTTAAGGACCATCACAATCATTATTTCACACAGAGAGTGAATATCTCTGCCATGTAATCACAATAAATCTCATTTGGCAGAAAAACAAACCAAGAGTTAGTGAAGGGCTTTTGGATGGTAGTTGAACTGAGCTCGAATTCAGGATATTCTTTTTTTTTTTTTTTTTTTTTTTTTGGTGTCAAGGATTGAACTCAGGGCCCTGTGCTTGCGAGGCAAGTACTCTAACCACTGAGCTAAATCCCCAGCACTCGAATTCAGGATATTCTGATTCGCAGTCTTACTACATTTCCAGTGTCCTGTGATAGTCTCTGTGAAGAGGGATGTATGATATGTTTATTCACAATCACCTCATTTTGTCATCTAAATTCTATGTCATAGTTATCACAATGCAACCTCATTAACCAATACATAAATTTAACTGGAAAAATCTGATACTCAATATCTTTAAGCTAATGAGGAAAAGTCAAATTTAAATGTCTATGTTTCAGAAGAACTGAAATAGCTGAGATTCAGTGCGTATTTGGAAACCTAGTAAAAAAGAAAAAAGCTTCCTAAAGTTCTTCATGAATCTTCTGCTTCTCTCAGCATCATAAACAGAAACAAAATGTGGAGAAGAGGGAGGAAATGCCACCAACAGCAGGGTCATTCCATCACCTGCACAGTCCTTGCCAAAAGCAGCCCATGGCCAAGTTTCCTGCTGTCCGCTCACTGGACTGGGAATACATTGGCTAACAGCTTCCTTAATCCTATCCTTCTGCTTCCTTGATTCTCAAGGAAGCATCCACAAGCTCGGCTTGCAGATGCCAAAACTAAGAGGGGAGCTGACGCTACATGTTGGGATGCGGAACCCTAGGTCTTTTATCCCAAAGAAATGATTAGCTGCAAATCTCCCTGCTGTTTTGAATAGTTTTCAAGTCCAGTTTCAATACGTGATAGGAGGTTGTGGTTTAAATTCCTGTACAGTCTTGTAAACAGGGAGACGGATATGCTAAAAGGGGAAAAACATCATGTGAATATGACCAGCGAAGGTAAGAAGAAAGGGAAGCTTTAGAAATGGAAATGACAGAGTTCTATGAGTTCTATGAATGAATTCTAAGTTCTACATCATTTGGACATGTCACTTCTGGATTTCCCTATAATTAAGGTTATAATGTTTTATCAGAATATCGCTCACCTTTTATGTCATCTAGCTTTTCAAAAACATCTGTTGAGTAAGCATAATGTAACAAGTTGTCTTGTGGCATTTGAGATTCAGTTGTGAATATACTGAATAAAGTTTCCACTCTTATAGATTTTGGGGAGTTGCAGACAATAAGCAAGAGAACAAATAAAAAGCACATGAGAATTTGAGATAATGGCAAATGTTCTTAATAAAATTATACAGAGTTATGTAATAGGTTAATGTCTCAGGGGTTGGAGTCATGTATACTGGTTGTGGCCTGGCATAGGCGGGTGCTATGGAGAAGATTACATGGGACATGGAAGTAAAGACAGAATGTATATTTATTACAGGAAGAAGTCATACTACATCTTCCTCAGCACATCATAGGGCAGCTGGTTTATAGCAGGTACTCAATACATATTTTAAATGAATGTGTCTCATCTCTAGTAGGTTCTCATTTCATGATTCCTTTTCTCTATCTAAGAAAGTTAGTTTTCATGGTCTAAAGCAAGGTAGAGAAACTATGGCATGAACAGCACAAGTTGTTTGTCTCATTGAAAGCTCTAAAAGGCTCGTCATCACTGGTCTGAAGGATTCAGGGTACACTGCATGAACAAACCATAATTTCAGACATCTTGAAATTACAGAAACTTTATTGCATATTCATCATTTGCCAACCATTTAAATATGAATGTAACCTATCACAAGGTAAGAGCTACTCAGGATTTAAAACTAAAGAGTGAGATGTACTTGATCTCCTTGTGAGTCTGGCTAGGGCAGTAAAACGTGTTTGAAAAGAACTGTAGTATGAGACAGCGCACCATAGGTCTTCAGGTTGGTATGAAATGCTTTCATTATGTCAAGGAGATTAGCCAGTTATGAGAGGGCTACAAGAGGGCTGAAGAAGGTAGGGTGAACTAAATTTTGAAAGATTTAAAAATGAAAATGTAGGAACAAAGTCTTGCAAGAATTATATTTAAAATAAAACCTTATCAACTCAGTTGAACACTTCTCATATATTAAGGCTGCATCAGAATATGTACTGAGCAGATTTCTGGGCCTGAGCCCCAGATTTTCTGATTCTCCTTCTGAGGCGAGACCTCAGAATGTGTGTTTCTGACGAGATCCCAGGTGATTCTTGTGCAGGTTTCCAGGAATTTCTCCCAAGCCCTGATGTATGATATTCCAGTGGGACAATTACAGTGTGACTGTACCCTCCTACTCTACTATGAGGCATGAGCAAAGTATACGCTGGGGTACGTGTGTTCACTGTATGGGAAATGAAGCACATCCGAACACAGTGGGAGGAAGGTCTACGCACCACTGAGGAAACAGGTAATCCCTTCACTTCTCTCTGCTCTCTATTTTAAACAACATTACTCCATACGTTCTTTTGCTCTTTTTCTCCAACTTGGCTGACTTATCATTACCTATTATAAGGTTAAAGCAGTAGAGCATTGCTGATAAACCAGGATCAAGAGCCACTAGAGCCACTACAATCACACTAGTCTCACCAGTAGAGATCCGTTTATAACCCTAGTCCCGGACTTAATACGTTTTTCCATTTTTGGTCACATGTCTTCATTTCCCTCATGGTACTTCACATTAAGGTGGCTTCCTTAGTAATTTTTAAAACTCTTAAAGTGAACATTGTCCATCGCTTACACTGCATTTTTCTTTTTACCTTTGATACTCACTGAAATATTACTGAGACTTAGGCAGTGTTCCTTTGCACACCAGAGATACTGAAGAGGGTGTACAGAGTGGCCTTCCGCTGCCCACTCCCTACATTAAGATATCTGCCTTTGCATTTCAGATTTTTATGTCAGGATCTCTGTACCACAAATAATTATGGCAATACATCAATTAAGGAAGCAGTCTCTTTCTGCACTTAAATTTTAAATAATAATAGAATTTAATTAATAATAATTGAAGTAGACCTTATTACACAAAGTATCAGCAGGTATGTTTACTCATATCACCTTTAAGCACAAAGCTCTCAAGATAAAAATAAGAAAATATTTGCATTCTATTCTAGTATATCATTGCTGACAATATTGGAAAAATAGTATTTTCTATTTTGCTTAACTTTTTTTTTTTGCTTAACTTTTAAATCATGTATTTTCACTTTCTGTTTCTGTAACTGGAAATAAAAGATCTAATAACCTGGCCAATAAGCTTGAATTTATGGATCAAGTTTTGTAGCCTACACTCTGCTTGTAAATTAAGTTCTATACCTTGGCCAAGTTTTGCATCACGGAAGGCTTGCTAAATTACAGGAACTGGCTCTACCAATGAATATCTCAAATGACAAGTAATCAAATGAGCTCTACACCACTGATAGGCAAGATTTCCACCAGAAAAGATTAATTTATCTGTTCATGATGGCTTTCGTGAGCCAGAAACCTATAAAATATTGGCAGGAGAAAGTGCAAACTAAGTGCAGAGGGAATGAAATCTAGAAAATTTTGTTTAAGTTACACTTGTCTTATTTTCCTCCATACATATTGTGATGTAAGGGTGTCTATAGTAGTGGGATGTGAGGGAGGTTTTGAGTAATATTTTGCCACTTGAAAGAAAAATTCTCCATTTGTGTCCCTAACTCCCAGAGGGACGTTCTAGTTTTGTTCAAATAACAATGCTTGAGTTATTTGCACTACTAGCTGAAGATGAAGTGTGAACTTAGTAGTTGAGAAAGACACCAATTTACATACGGAAGTTGCTGAGGAGAAAGGAAAAGAAAGGTTAAAAGCTGAGACTCTAACAAGAGTTAAAATATGAGACAGAGGTTAATTGAGGCATATAAAAATGTAGAGTCAGTAGAGTTATAAAGGAGATATGAAATAATAGGTCCACAAAATGACCTGGAAGTGATTTATACTTAAAAGATGCTTCATACTGACTTGCAAAGATGTCCTCGATATATTCTCTTTGTTGCTTTTAAAGTTAGGCTGTAAAAAAAAAAAAGGTAAGTAGGGCTGAATTTGTGTTGAAAAACTTTTCTAGAGAAATATTCCTTAACAAAATATTGAGATAGGACACTCTGAGAGGCTGAGACCTAGGACCTCAAGATTGCTAAGTAATTTATTGATGTAGCAAGACACTGTTGGGGGGAGGAGATAGAAGAAAATACATTGACTTTGGCAAATTCTAGAGAAAAGGTAGAAAATTACACGTGAAGCTACCAACGGCAGTTGCTTCCATGAGCAATATCAGAAGGTCAGGAGCCCCTGCAGGCACTTTATCCCTTGTTAGCATCAGTTTTGCGAACTCTAAATATAGCATGGAGAAATGGAAAGCCTTTGGAGTAAGAAACACACAAAATGAAATTGTGTCATGGTCACACTGTGACCCTAAAAAATAACTTATTTCCTTGGTACGTTAGTCTCCTTAATTCTTATAAAATGACAATAAATATACCCACATTATAAGTCATTATGAAGATAAAATGAAATCATATATATGAAAATATTAATTCCTCACAGTCATTTAGTGAGCGTGATCTGTTATTATTTCCAAGCCCCTGTTTGAAGGTAGGATGTGGAATATAATAAACAAGTCATTCTTTCCCTGTGAACTGAATAAAGTTTAAGAAAAAGAGAAATCCACAGGGAAAATGTAAGATCATTGGAAAAATTAATTTTTTGAACGTTTCATTTTTTTCTTACGTGTATTACATAGTATTGAGGCTACATGTTACAAGTGAAACATATGACGAAAAAGGCATATGTCATATGTCAAAGTAAAAAAAAGTTCAAGTGATTGCATACGAGACAAAGAGAAAATCAGATATATTAACCCAATTACGCCTAGCTCAAAGGTTAACAGAAAACTGAAATTTCCTTAATACTCTTTGTTCTTAAGATTCTGATACAACTTGATATCAGGTTACATATATATATACTGTAAAAAATAAATATTTCAACAACTCTATAGAATAGTTTTTGTCTTATATCATAAACACCTTGACATTAAAATTACATGTTAAATTTAACCATTTAGTTAACTGAATACTTTAAGGTATGCAAGAGACTTTTATTAATTATATTCATCTTTTAAATGGATATTCTGAACTTTACAGACACAAATTAGCACACATTTTAGAGCTGTCTCAAGTAAATTCTGTGGATAGCTTGTCTATAATTTTCGTATTGGAAAGTTTTTGTAAAAAATGACAGATTTATTCTATCAGAGACTTTTTTGTTCTAGGAGTGACAGTCTACTCTCTTTTATTTCTAAATTTCTATATTTATTATAAAATGTTTAATATCATAAGAACAATCTGAAGTTTAAGCATATTTAGATGGTCTACCGGTTTTCTCTAATAGCAATATATCTCTTCACGTTACTGAAGAACCAAAATAGTGAATAAGTCATCCTTCCCAATTCCAAAAGTTACACTGCCAACAATAGGCCATAACATTTTTGACAGATATTTTCTGTTAATAAATTAGTAAAAGTAAACCAAAATAATTCACCACAGATTAAACTATAGTGTTTCTGTTGTCCTGTTATTAAGCACATAAAAAAGAAACAGAGCAATAAAGACACAGACAGACAAACCAGGAGAAAGGGGAGGATTCAACAGCCAAGTTAAAAGACTTTTATTACAGCTTGATAATTCTCATTTAATTAAGAAAAGAAAAATTTGCGAGATGCCTCAAATACAAAGGAAAAGCGCCTATATGGCTATCAGCACAGAAACAACTTGTGTATCTTAAATTTTTTTCATTATGTTGAAGCATTTGGTTTGCATCTTTATCATGCATTTAAAGTCTACAAAAACTGAGGAGAGCAGAGGATTTTTTAAGCGTCTCCTAAAAATGGCTTTAAATAAAACCTCACAAACAGCTTGGAAAGTATTCACCAAACGAAATACTCACATGCTTCTGTCCATAACTCAGAAGATGGAAACTAGTTTCATAGAGCTTAAACAGTAACTCTGAAGTAGTTGTACATTAATAATTTTAAGAGCACTTTTGAGATACTTTTAAAAACAACTGTTTAATCTTACTACATTATAACCCTGAGAGTATTAAATCAGAATCTATTCAAACTCAAAAAAAACCCGAAGGAGACACGAAGTTCCAGTATGCTTTGAGGCCCATTGTTTCTGTGCTCTTTCCAGGACGCTACAGATAGAATGTAGGAACTAGTCAAATTAACAAACTTAACTGTTTATCACCAAAACTAATAGAAAATTATTCAGTTTACTGCTAAAACTATAGTCGTGGGAATTTACCTAACATGTAAAAATACAGGTTGCTAAATTCTTTAAATAACTGAACTAAAATTTAACATGCAAGAATATGAACCACTAATCTCCACTGTAGCAGGCCTTTATAACCTCTTCCCCTTTTTCTCAAAGTAATGATGCATCAAGAATTATTTTCTAAGTGGAGTGATGAGAAGCTCTGGGAAAAAATGGAAACATGCTTTATCCAAGAAGTACACATAAGCAGTATCTTGGTTCACATAAAAACAGCCATTTCCTTGATTTTTTATGTGACTAGAACAAAATAACTCTAATAAATAATTAACTGAAACTTCGTAGGTGATAAATGCAATACTGTATTACTATGTAGGGTCTTGCTACATGGTCCAGCTGACTCAAACTCATAATTGTTCTGCCTCAGTCTCCTGAATGCTGGGATTAGAGAAATATGCCACTGTGCCTGGCTATAGCTGCCCCTTGCACAGTGTGGGGGCTATGGGCACCAACCCCATACAGTTAAAAATCACACAGTGCAACAGAGGGTGGTTATGAAATTTACAGTAGCAAAGTTTGTAACTAGAGCTAATTTTATGTAGTTGTGATATTGCTTGTTAATATTTCCCTAGACTGCAAATATTGCCATGTACAGTCTGTATGTTTTCATAAATTTTAACTAATGTTCATGTGTGCTTTAAGGTAGTAAATGATAAAACACTATCATCTACATATATTTTATGTATTCATGACATACTTTTTCTTAATTTTTTGACATTGCAGATTTTTTCAACGCATTTCAAATCTCCAACAAGAAAAACTTTAAACTTGCATATAAATGGACACAGTACAAATCTGTGCAGTTGAAGGGTGAACTGTACACTGATATATCCTTCACAAAACACACAGTTTAACAAAGAAGATGTGGTGCACAAAATGCTAAATTCAGATGTAATGAGTTCTCCAAATTAAGACTCTCAGAAAATGTTTACACTTACTCTAAAAGGAGAAATTTCCCCTTCTTCACGGTATCTTATAGTGAAATACTGACACAGTTTTTCCAGGTTAAAGGAATTTTTATCTGACTAACCAGCGCCACGCCTGCCTAGATGCTGTGGGGCTGGCCATGATCTGGCCGCACTGTGTGGTCACCTCCTTGGAGTCAGTAAGGTGCCGCCTGGAAGGTAGAGGAGAGCGTGCCCAGCCTGGTGTGCAGGCCTCAGAGATCAGTGTGTGTAGAAAGGGCATCACACAGAGGTGACCACATGCTAAGGGAAACAAATCTTATGGCGGCATAAACTGGAGTACAGAAACTGATGCTTCTTCATCTTGTTTTGGTTCATGATGTCTCTCTTCAATATTTCATTCCTGTTTCATAAAACTTCATCCAGCCTGAGATTTTTCAAAACTGAAACAGACCTTGTGTTAATTGTTGAAACTTTCCTTTGCAAAACTTACAAAAACACTTATGAGTTACTTGGGTAGTTCATCTTTTTGTTCAATGGCTTTGACAGTTAAAATGATTTTCTTATTCAACTGTTTTGAAGAGGGGAGAGAATTTTACTCTTGTTTTAAATTATTCTGAATGCAAGAGTTTTAGTTACTGTGCCTGAGTAAGTTAATTCCAGTCCTCAAAAACATGACTCAATCTTCAGTTGCTGTGGTTTATTAACTGTGAATAATCATTCAAACTTCACTGCTAGCTCCTCAGTACACACATCACTAAACAAATGATAGATCTGTATAATCATCTACAACCAAAAGTCACATTTTCAAAGCCTTACAGGGACTTGCCTTGGTGTGTCTGACACGCAGAGCACGCACAGACAGCACAGCATGTTATGTTGCCTTCCACTCACGCAATGATCAACTAAAACTGATGCCTTTGTAAAAAGGAAGGACTAAGAGATGGAGGGAGGGAAGATGGAGGAGAGGGGGAGGGTGAAGAAAGAATTAAGATGTGTTATGTACATGTACCAACTCCCCACAAGGAATGTGATGATTATGTACTATAAACAGGGACTAATAAAAAAAGAAGACTTCCAAGTGATTTTCGTTTCATTTTGTCTTTTGGTCACATCCATGACTACTAAGCTCTGAGACAATGCAGAGTATCAATGTGATTCCATTCTAGGAAAGTATTTTCTCAAGCAAAGAAGAAAAGACAAGATAAGAAGAATCACAAATTACAGTCATTGACTTTCAGGGAGCAGTATAATAAATATGTTCTTTCACTTAATATCTTTGGGGGTTCATTTCCTCATCTGTTACATGATAATTATAAGTGTACCTAACTTGTAGCATTACAGTAAAAACTAAGTAAAATAAGACTGAGGTGTCTGGCATATAATAAATAATTAGTTACTAGTGATAATAATAACAAAAACAACAATATACTTGTATTTCAAGAATTATACTTCAACGAATAGTGAAAGAGCCAGGTTTTGAACTCAGACCTACATGAATTCAGACTCAGCTCTTTCCTAATGACTATTCAGTTCTTCTATTATGAGAATTCAAAAGTCACTTCCAAATCTCACACCTATCAATATTTGCTAATTATTGATAGATCAAGGATATGATGTGGAAAAAGACTGCAATTTCTTCACTGAAACACATCTGCCAATCAAAATCTCACTGTGTTTAATGTGGTGGGGATATTACTAATGGAGTTTTTTTTTATTAGTACCTAATTAGCACGTAATGTACTCAATTATTTTGTAAGGAAAGATTAAGGCCTACACTATGTATATAGATCTTGGAACATAATGGGTATTCATTTAATATTCAATTAATTGATGTGTCAAGCAGCTTCAGATTTACAGAGTACATTAACTAATCGTTCAGTTGAGTATCAAAACAAAACATTAGTACGGAGACTACAGGTATAGCCATCTGTCATCTTGTGAATGAACATATTAAACAAAGTCATCCCAAGTGGGAAATAAAATATGGTCCAAGAGTAATTCAAAGATTAATACCTTGTTCGCTGACCTGAAACCCAATTTATGTGATTTTTCTGAAAGGTTAAGAAATAGTTTGCCATGTGCAAGTTCAGTCATTGCAGGACGAGTTTTTGCTCTTTCTCAGAAACAGTTAAATTTTTTTTTCCAGTTGTTTATGAGTAGAAATTGTCTACAATTTTCAAAATTTAACTGATGGTCACTTCATTATTTCACATACATAAACTATGAGAACCAATTTTCCACTTTATGTTTCCAAGTACTAGTCTTTCTTCCCATTAATGCTATTCTTTCTTCCTATTAATTATATTCTCTTCAGCTTCTTCAAACTTTCTAATTGTATACAGCAATCTACCATCTACTGACAGTGAAAGTAAAAGCAAAGACATAGTTAATTGTATAAAACTGTCCACCATATCTCTTGGTAGGAGTAAGTGAAATCTTACTTTTTTATTTAAAATACTGTTTAAGGCATGTAACTCAGATTTCTCACCCCAAATAGAGCAATTGTCACCATCTTCATATTACATCAGGGATGTTCAATAGTATTAAAAAAAAGAGAATCCCTAAACCATCTAGGATCCACTTAATCCCAGGATATACAACATTGGATGTATGGAATAACATTGTATTAAACTCAGTGTGACATACTGGCTTTTTAAAATTTTTAACCAAAGATATCCATACCAATTATATTCTCCTTAGTTATACAATATCTTGCTTCCAGGCTTGCATATCTCAATTGCATTATTTGATAAAGAGCAATAAATGGAGGCCCGATCTTATATATAAAAAAGTTTAAATCTCTATAATTTTCCAAATTATACCTAACAAGAAACCTGCTTTCCTTCTATCTGACTGCTTAATACCCTCATCCTTTGCCATATGGATATCTCTCTTTGTGAGTTTCTGCTTACTTGTTACCATAGTCTTCCTAGAAGAATAAATTTGATATTAGTGTAAAATGGTGACGTGGTACACCTCTGGAAAAAGTGATGGATGAAAACAGCTTTTGCAAGTGGGAAGGGAATCAAGAGCTGCAAGGAGCAGGGAGGGAGGGGAAGCATTGGGGAGGGGATGAAGAAGAATGAAGATGTATCATGTGCAGGTACCAACTCTGCACGATAAGTGTAATCATTATGTGCTACAAACGCATACTAACACAAAGTTTTTTAAAAAAGCCAGACGCTGACCTGTGCTTCCATCTCAGTTTTTTCATAGTACCTACCGAGCACATATCGGTATTTGTAAATTAGCGAACAAGTTAATACATTTGTTGTAATAGCACAGGGATCCTGAGCTCAGTTTGGTATACTTTCATAGACCGTATAATGCAATGAAATTTACTACAGTTCATCAAACATTGTAATATATTTTCTACAAAGGTTTGTCCCAAATCATCAAAGGTGTTGCTACCATTTTTCAATGATTTTCATAAATTCAAATACTTGGTAAATACAAGTACCACCAAATTTCCAATTACTTTTTTTTCTTTTGAATTTAATTGGTTATGAGACGGTTTACTCTCATCAGTTGATACAAATACAAAGTCATACAATGAATGTTGTCAGCTTAATTTTTCAGCATATATTTTTAAATAAAATATAGAGTTTTAATGTAAAATATAATAGTAATTAATGGTTCTGCAAACAATTTTTTATTTCCTCTTAGCAAAATTTAGGACCACTTATGCATACTTGATAGGGTAAGAATAATGATTTGAGAATTGAAAACAATCAAATTATATTTGATTACAAGTGATATAGCCAGATTACTTGTTTATTTTTTCCAGTGCTTTGATATATTCGGTCTTTTCTCAAATTCCTTCAATAAAAACACACTAGCTTAATTCAATGTTTGTTTGTTTGTTTTGGTACCAGGGTCATGGTTTTCTTAAATCCTGTGAAACGGAAATTAAATTAACATGACACATCAGCATATCTCACTTAATGCTTTTATTAGTCCAGCTTCTCTAAATGATAAAAAGCCTTAATATTGTCATGTAATAATATTTAAAAAAAAAAAGATCATTGGTTTGTAGTCCCATTAGGGACAACAAAACTTAAGACCCTAACCCAAATCTAGTAAAAGTCAGATATCTGACATTTGATAAGAGGTTATAAAGTCAAAATAAGAACACAAAAGGTATGAGGAAATTGTCAAAGTGACAAATAATCTGCTTTTAGTATGGTTAAGCAGAAATATCTACTTTTCACTAAAGCCATGAGTGAGACTATAAGATGATATTAATAATGCACTAATAATAGCACCAAAATCTGCATCTTGATGTCATTTCATAGATAAAGAATTTTTATAACTTCTGAGTACTTTTATTTATTATTGCCATTGTTACTATTTGAGCTATAATGATTTGAAAAGAGTACAAATTTAGTTCTTACGTAATACCCTGGTTTCTCTTCAGGTCGTATGAATTTAGTTCTTACACTAATACAGGTATTTAATAAAATGTATTGCATATGGTTTGTCTGTTTTTTTCTTAAGATTCATTTTATTCCATTTTGGTTTTATACTCAAGTCTATGGTATGCTTCAAAGTGCTTCAATTTAGCTTCTAGTAACGGGTTCCTATTATAAACAAGAAAAGCTCCACCTGGCTAATTTAAAATTTATAAAGAAGCTATGATTCTATTGCTTGAGCTTATTTTTTCACTACATATTTCCTTATGCTTGTTTAAAAGTAAAGTAATTCAGAAGTTCTTAAAATATATCATTAGGGGCTGGGGATTTAGCTCAGCAGTTAGAGTGCTTGCTTAGCAAGCACAAGGCCCTGAGTGCAATCCCCAGCACCAAATATATATATATATATATATATATATATATATATATATATATATATATATATATATATATATATATATATATATATAAATTAACTCTCTATCTTGAATCCACTCCAGTTCCATACCCACCCCCTCCACATACACACAGTGAAGAGAGGCATGTGAACGGCCTGGCTCTGGGACTTTCCATACTGCAGTCTTTTTCCTGCACCATTCACCATATCTCTACACGTACATCAGTAATTGGAGGAGCAAGTGTGGTTTGTACTTATAACTATGCCAGACGACTAGGTACCACACGTTTTATCTTATGATTGCAAACCCAACTTCCAAAAGGCAAATTGTAAGACTATAAAACTCACCACATATATCAGTCACTTTGTTGATCAATTCTGTACCCCATTCCATAGTCAACTTTATCTAGGCAAAGCGTAATTGAAAAATCATTTATGTGTTTTTTTCTGCAGTAAGGCAAGGCAAGTGTGACAGGTACATTTAGAAGGTATTTTACTGAGTACTTGCTGTGCCCCAAAATTCATACTAAGTGTTTTATATTTAGCTTGCACAACAATTGTATAGGGCAAATAGTATCTCATTTTGATAGGGAGAACACAACTCCATTGTGGGTTATATAATTCGTGGAGCTACTTTTACTTGTAAAAGTCCTGTTGCATATCTTTTCTCACTTTATTTTACCAGTAAGTTAAATTATGTGGCCTGAGCTTCACACACTCAAAAGACACTGAAGGAAAAAAAGGTCTCCTTAATGCAACAATTTTAGTTACACTGAATGTGCCAAAATGAGAGTCATAGCTCCCACCATTGATGAATGCCAAATAACTGACTTTCATAAATAAAACTATATATAAGACTCATTTATATAAGACCCATAAGACTATATATAAGACTCGTACATACGACTCATTTAACAATATGTCCTCCTGCTTTTAAAAACCTAAAACATATTTCTTCATCCTATTATTGGCATCTGAAAGATTATGTGGAGTCTTCAGTGAAGATGTGAATAGAAGCAAGCAGGCACAGTTTGTGCTTATCAACAGACTCTCAGAAAGGTCTTCTGTGAGGTCAATCTGTTGCTGTAAGTCTCCTCCTTCATTTGTTTTCTTTTTACTGTAATTAATTTATGTTATTGGAACAGAGAAAGGTGATGATTTCAAAGCTGAATAAAGAGACACATGAAACAAGTTCAGAAGATTTTGTCAGTGGGGAAACAAACAGTATCTAAATTCCCTCGGGCAGGAAAAAAGAGTCAGATGGGTGTTCTATTTTTCCTTGAACAAATACTCCAATAGAAAGGGAGGAGATTTAGATTTATTTCAAAAGAGTTGCTCTTGGGTCTGAAATCCTGCCATGCCACTAACTAGCTGCAGTGTTGTGCAGAAATGACTTTCTCTTTCTAGACCTATTATCTAATCTATCAAATGCTTACTTTTTTGGACTAAGTTATGGAATAAATGAATAGAATAATCATTTTTAAAAATGAATATATGATAATATTTTAATTCACAGAGCACAGCATTGCAAACAAATGACATTTGATGGACAGTATCAAGACCTATCAAAAATAAATAATAGTCCAACTCCCTTCTTCTGCTAGGTGAAGTTTAAGTTCATTTTTCTACAGTTTCTCAGTGATTGTCTATTCTAGGCCTGTAGACATTTACACAAGGTGTTACAGAGAATGGACTTACTAAATACTAAAAGAGGCATTTTTTTCATTTAGTAGTTCTGCTCTATTATATAGTTAATGTATATACACAATTTGCAACTCTTGTATTTCAGTAAATTTTCTCTTTGAAATTCTCCTGGCTGTATAAAGTGAATTTAGCTCCTTTCCACCTAAACTTTACAAATACCTAATACAGGAAATATTGAAATGTACCAAATATTTAGCAGGCTGCAGTGAGGAATCTTTTGGGTCATGTCTTCTCTCTGCTAAACTTACTCTCTGAAGAAATGGTTTCAAGTCACAATCATTGTGACCCACTCTCCTTTGAAAAAGTCGTGCTTGACCACACTTAAGTGTGATGCCCAGTATTCAATCTCGCCCATGTCGTTGCCCACAGAGTAAGTCACAGGATAGTTTGGAAGGAACTATGAAGGCAGCCTTTCCAACCCTCTTTCTGTATAACAGGTGAGAAAGGGACTTGTGACTTTCATCAAGGAAGAGCCTCAAGTTCTGAAGAAAGTTGTCTTTCTTTTAGCACAATTAGCCCTTTTAATTTTATTTTTCTAGTTTATAATAATATATTCTTCATCTTTTATATAAATACACCCTAATTAGTGGTATACTAAAAAAAGTTATTATTTCTGGTCAGACTTACCAACCAGCCTAAAAAGTAAAAAATAAAAATTTAACTATGAAAAATAGATGAGGAAAATGATAAAAAGAGAAAAAGAGGAGAAGAACGAGGAGGAAGAAAGAGTAAGGAGAGAGAGAACAGAGACAGGGAGAGAGGAAGGGAGGATAGAAAGAATAAAGGAAGGAAGGAAGGAAGGAAGGAAGAAAGGAAGGAAGGAAGAACGGAAGGAAGGAAGGAAGGAAGAACGGAAGGAAGGAAGGAAGAACGGAAGGAAGGAAGAAAGGAAGGAAGGAAGGAGTCTCAAAATCCATTTCCTGTAGGATTGTGGAGATGTCTATATTTGCCTTTTCTTGTATGCTTTCCTAAGTGTGTTGTACAGCGTTTACTGTGCAGAAATTGCTGTTTGTCCTGTGCGCAATGTGTTTCGAGTAGCACACTAAAACATCAACATCTTACATCATGCTCTCCTGCTCCCCAGTTTTCCTTACTCAAAGGCAACCTCATGACTAAACCTTCTAGACTTAGGAGTTAATAAAGTTATTATGACTGAGCAACTGAATCACAAGATGGATCTTTAGTAAACAGAATGACTGGACTTTCTAAATATTCAAACTCTAAAGCTCAGACAATAATGTTACTGCTGTGAGATTTGGAATAAAGGGGACCCAGGAAAACTGTACATGTATGCAGCTGCCATCCACAAAATGGATACTGAATACCCGACAGACATTTACATTCAGAGAGGATCTTCTTGTTCAAGGAGAAGTGTCCACAGTTGCACGTCATATGAGAAATTAATTTGTGTGTGTTGGACAAGCAATGTAGTGACATCCTCTAAAAATATATTCATTCTGGGTAAGGCATATTTGAGGGGAGGGGACCGGGTATTTTCAGCAATGGACACACAGCAGTGGTTCCTGAGGAAAAGGAAGCCAGAATGTTATCTCAGGCATGAATCTCTCAAAGGTGAGTCAGAATCAAACCAGAAATTACACAATCTACAAGAAATCTAAAAATGGGGAAAAACTGTGCAGAATACACCAAGGTATCTCAGCAGATTCCGCTTTTTCTCCTGACAGACATAATAACACTCTTAGAATCCACTAGCTGAAAGTTTGTGGGCTGCTGCGCTGGGAAGAAAAGATGAGCGAGAGCGCCTGTCTGAGCACTCTTCCAGGGCTACCTGTATTTTCTTCATCATTAACAATGAAGTTTTTGGAAGTGATATGTGAATATGAATGCTTTCTCTCTTACTATTACTAGAGTTCCCATTGTATTTCCCAGATTATGGATCCATAATCGAATACAGTGAAGAATCTTCATGGAAGTGTCTACAACTTCTGATTTTTTTTTATATATTGTAAAGTCAGTGGTATGTAATATAATTATATAATCAATCTATAATTTCAAAAATATCTGGAAATCTGATGTTTTCAGAATTTTCAGCAATCCAAAAAAAATCTTTCAAAGTTTCTGAAATCCCTCAATATGAGGCACTTTATCCAGGTTACAACTCAAGAGTAAAGCAGTCATACTACTTTTTGAGGCTAATATTTAAATGAGCTACTTCATCTGTGGTTACTACTATCCCTGCTACTGGTTCAAGTAGTCATTAAAACTTACAGCAGATCATTTAAGAAGAACAGTGACACTGAGATAAAGGGAAAAGAGAGGATGTAATGTGATCCAGATATAATACAATGTTAAATAAAAGAATAATTTGATTAATAATCCCCAATAATGACACGTAAAGTTCTGGCCAGGAATCTTGAGTGCCTAGACTCAACTCTGTGACTAATTAAGGGACAATAAGGTGAAATTACTTCACTTTCCTCAACTGAAAAAATAAAGAAGCTAGATTAAGTGCTGTGATAATATCCTTGCAGTATTAGTATTCTATAAAACTAAGAGTATTTGTGTGTCAGAGTTATTACAATCATCATCCTAAAACTTGTCTGAACTCTCAACACTTTTCAACCCTTGGAGAAACAAAATGCAACACCTTTAAAAAGTACTCAGTAGGTTTCACTTTGACATTTCTTATCCTTTTAAACTAACTGTTGTCTTGATATAGTCACAGTAGAAAAGGTGAGTTGGGAAAAGTGTGTTCCCACTTACGGCTGTAACTCTATTCACATGGTTTAGATATGGGATCTCACTACATGTGGCCATAAAAAGATGAATGGATGAAGAAAATATGAGACCATATACATATATACGTATATATGTGTACAACAGAATATTATTCAGCTCTAAGAATGAAATCTTATCATTTGCAACAAAATGAATGCAACTGCAAAGATGTACTAAGAAAAATAAAAGTTTTTTTTTTTTTAAATGAATGGAACTGGAGGTCATTGTGCCAATGAAACGAGTCAGGTACATAAAGACAACTGTTTTCTCTTTGTGAAGTTTAATAAATCAGATAGCTTCTCTTATATGAGGAATCCCAAATACAAATAAAGAGCAAAAGAAAAGATAACTGATAGGAAATAGGGAAATAGAGCTTTTGAAAAAGGAAAGGAGATCAAGAGATGGAGAGAGTGGGGAGGTAGGAGGAAGGAGATTAAAAAAAGAATTAAATTCTGTTCTGTATGTGTACCAACTCCTCATAAGGAGTATAATCATTACGCACTGCAAATATGTATTATAAAAAGTGCACCTGAAAGTAGAATAGCAATTAGTAAAGGTTGGGAAGGGTTAGGTTGGAGTAGAAAGGGTAATTGGGTTTAATCAGTGCACTCTGTAGGCATATATAAAAAAAATCACATAAATCCTATTTATATATATTAAAAATGTTAATAAAATATTTTAAAAGATCTTGAAATAAGTATATGGATTACGAATAATATATAAGTGTACAGACTAGTAGCATATAGAATCAAGGTGAAAGTCTTTCAACAAGAGCCTATTATCACATATTTAAGTAAATAATTGAAAACTATATCATAATCTGCAACAGGTAGAGCACTGCGATCTTCAGGCTGACCCAAAAACATTGTTTTAAATGATTGTATGCTACCAATACAAATTATTGACACATTTTCCCCCAGAGCACCACTGATATTTTTTTTTTTCTTAGAACAAATTAGCCCTCTTATATCATTAGACAGAAATAAGAAATTCAGGAACCAGGACAAACAAAAAAGGGAATGAGGTGTGAAAAACATTTTACAATTAATCAAAGGAGGCATTTTGGCACCTCATTTAAAAAAACAAAAGCAAAACTGTGAACAAATACAAGTGCCTACTATTTATCCACATGCTATATATTCGTAAATAATGATTCTGGTGCTATTCAAAGGGAAATTCATCTAGTCAGCAAATCATCTTTGAACATGTTATATGCTAGGCACTCCAATCGCACCTGGGGACGTACATTAGAGTTCCAACTAAAGCCAGCAAAAATTATGAGGTGTGAAAACCCTATAAATCACATATAGAGTAAGATATATCTGGTTTTTGCAGAAAACCTGGCCCAGTAATTGCTTTTCTTAATGAAATTCAGCTAGATCAAACAGAAGACTGTAATAATGGAATATTATATACAAATGCGTGGTTGTTTAAACCATTCAGGGGTCAAGGCAGCTATCAAACATCCATTGGCAGGAGTATGAGGAAAGCACTTCTTACCTGCAACACGTACTCTTTTTTAAATCTCAGTAAATGAATGCATCTTGATAAGCTCATTTGTTTTGATTTTGAAGTTTAACAATATAATCTAGTTTATGCGGAGAGGAGTTAGACTGTAAAGTCAATAGGAAGAGCATGCTTACTTTGAATCCACCCTGAAAGCATTTACTATTGCTCACAATTGGGCGTGCTGTCAGCTGTGTAACGTTGCTGGTTTCAGCTGGGCTCATTTATGTGATCGCAGTTAGCGGTGGGTCAGGAAGGCGACTGTGTTGCTCTTGGTTGAGTGCTGTCACATGGTCGATGTCAGCAACCCAGATGACTTCATCTGGAAGATTTGAATTTTTTGCCCTTTGCATGGTGATGACAGGGAGATGATAATTTGCCCAAGACAGACTAGGAAGGATGTCCCCACCTCACAGCACTGTGCTGCCCACAGCATTCACCAGGCCAGGGATGCATGGGGGTGACACGCCAAGTGAGGTGGCTGTAAGGGGCCCATTAACGGAAGTCACCAACACAATCAATCAATCTGCCGCACCCTATACAGCAGACTTCATCAATCCCACGCCATATGCCAAGGTTTGGAAAAGTACTAAAGCAAAGCGCCCCTTAAATTTTCTTAAAGAAGAGAGTCTGCTGAGTGCATTGATTCCCCTGAAAGAACTAGAATTTTTCTTCTGAGTCTGTATTTTCTTTTCCTCTACAAAGAGGTCTAGATTGATTGCCTCTTAAAAATGCTTTTGTCGTTGTTGTTGTTCCTTCTTTTGTTTTATACTATAAATCTTTTTGCCCAGAAGTTCTAAGACATGATTTCTGTTTAAGGCAAAAAAAGTTACAGTGAATAGTCACTCTTGCAGGGCACTAAAACCATGAACCACAGGAAATGTTAGTATGAGAGATTGTTAATATAGCTGAAACCCAATTCTCGGCGCTCTCTTGAATTCTATGATAGTGTACACTTTCTCATAGAAACATCTGTGTTAGTTGCCAAGAGGACTGAGCAACACAGTACTGTCTTGGTTAACCTTGAAATAAATGGGCAACTAAGGGACAAAATGTTTTTGAAAATAGGACCACATCTTGTCATGTAACTCAATGGCTCATGTTAAAGCATCGGACATATTTATTCTTTTCAAGGAAGAGGACTAGCAACTGAATAAAAGAGGATAATTATAAGAATATCAGAATAAATTATACAGGATGGGGACTGACTGATCTAACACTAAAGACATTTACCCCCGACCTAGCCATCTAGAGAGGCTGAAGTGTGAAATGACACTTTCATGTTATGTAAGAACTCACAGAGGTCTTCTGAAGACTCACACAACAGAAAACCCTACATCATCTTTGAGAGCCTCCACAGGACCCAACAAAGCGGCACCATTTGACTCAAGTACATTTCTGACACTACAGGCCAGTTTTACCTTGTGTGAAAATTCCTACTATGCCACACACGATACTATCACACAACCTCATTGTCCATCCATTTGCTTGGAACCAAAGATAAATGTTTCTTGGCATAATCACATAAAACAATAATCCAAAGTGTATTACTTTAAGTGTTTGCATGTTCAACCCTAAAGTTTGTTCACTCCTGAGTCCTGGGTGTATCACCCAAATATTTTGCCAGTTTCTTTTGTCTTATATTTTTTTGCCCTCAAACAAAATACTTTTGTAATTTATATATTTCACTAGGTAATTCATCTATATAACATAATTTCCATTATATATGTATATATAAATTACACACAATTCTATTCTATTCCCAAACGACTTAAATTTCTTTCCAGAAAAAGAAATGGTTTAGTATTGCTCTGTTCTGTAATTATATGACTATGCAATAATACAGCTTTAAACAAAGTAGAACATCATATATATATAACTATGGCTTGGGGCTTTTTTCCACTTAAAAAGATCTTGGATGTCAATATTATTATCTCATTGCTTATAGAGTTCCCCATTCATTTTAATAGCTAGGCAAAAATATTTCATGTTGATTTTATGATTTTATTAGCTTACTCAATTACTACTGGTGTGTATTTAGATTAAAATAAAAGTTTAAATGAGGACAGCCTGGCAGTGATGATTCTGAATTTCCTTCAGGGCACAATCTTGGATTAGCGACTTCTACATAATGACCAAGCCTTACTCTTCTGAGGCTGGAAGTCTCCAACTTCTCTTATTTCCTCACACCCTTAACTGAAATCCATCCCTTCTTAATTTCCATCAATTTTCAGTATTCTACCTATTAAAACTGAACTTTCAAATTCCATTTCCTTCTCTACGATTACTGCCATGACCTCCATAACCACAGAGCAGAAGGTGATTTTTTCTATCAATTAACTTTAGAAACACATTTTTAACTTTCTGTCACCTGGAATTATGCTTATATGAATATTCACGCATGTCTTATCCCACGTGCCAGATTGCAAGCCCACTGAAGGTTGTTACATTCAAAACATAGGGCTGTCCTTCACAGGAGTATCAGAGAGGCTTGTATGCTTGTGCTTAACTAAAATATACGGTATGAATATATACTAAGGGTTTGTTTCCATTGGCTCTAAAGTTGGTATTAGGTATATGTTTATACCTAATATAGGTATTTAGTTTCAAAAATATAGCTTTTAAAGCTTTTATATTTTAAAATAAGAATAAGATAGCTGGAGTGTCTATATCCTTGGATAGTTGTGAGAATCAAATGAAATAGTGATTTCACAAAGAAAGCCTCAGCATTAAGGGAAAAGGAGTGGGCGTCAGGTGTAGCTCAGTGTCCACGTACTTGCCCAGTGGATACAGAACCATTTATTTCAATATATCAAACATTTTGGTTTTAAAACGCCTGAAAAAGTTCACATTAAAATAAGAGAAAACTTTTTAATAATTTAACTTTATTTTATCAATGGTGGTTGTACAGGTTAATGGGCTTCATTTTGGTAGATACATATATGAACATAATATACTTTAATCATTACTCCCCATTATCCCCCTGGCCCCACCTTTCCCCTTAGTTCCACATTCCCGGGGGTCAGGGTTCAAGGTGTATAATGAATTTTCATCATATTCTTTCCCCTATTATCTGTCTGTCCTAATACCACTCTCCCCTGCCCCTTTATTCCCTTCTTCTAGTCTAATAAGTCTTTATTCTACTTTTTGAAATCATTTTTAGATTCCACATATTAGGCAAACCATTATATATTTGTCTTTCTGGGTCTGCCTTATTTTGCTCAACATGAAAATCTCCAGATTCATTTATTTTCCTATAAATTACATAATTTATTTATTTTTTATGCCTGAATAATTCCCCATTGTGTACATATAGCAAGCACATTTTTAATCCACCTATCTGCTGATGGACATCTAGGCTAGTTCCATGTCTTGGCTATTGTGAATTTTGCCACCTTAAAAATGGATACGCAGGTATCCCTGTGGCTTACTGATTTTAATTCTTGGGAGTATATACCAAGGAGTGGTACAGCCTGCTCAAGTGGTTGCTGTATTTTTAGTTTTCTGAGGAACCATAATGATTTCCATAGTAGCTGTACTAATTTACATTTTTGACACGCCTACATATTGATAGGGAGTGTACTAATTTCCATTCCCAGTAGAAGTGTAGAAGAGTTCACTCCCCCTCATATCCTCTCCAACATTTATTGTTTTATACTTTTAATGATACTCTTTCTGACTGGGGTAAGATGTAATTTCAATGTAGTTTTGATTTTTTTAAATTTTATTTTAATGGTACATTTTAAATGTACATAGTGATAACATTCATCATAGGGGATTTGTACCTGTACATGCTATATCTTGCTGCTGCTTTTTTTTTCCCATTGCCCTCCTCTCACCCCCTCCTCCCTTCCTATCAGTGTAGTTTTGATTTGTGTTTCCTATTGGTTAAAAATATTGAACACTTTTTTCATATATTTATTAGGGCCTGGGTTTGATCCCTAGCACCAAAAACAGACGAAACAACAAAGTGACCAGGATAGGAAAAGGATATTTTAGGACTTGAAATGTATCAGAGATAGAGTGTTTGCCTAGAATGCAGCATGCACAATACCCAGATTCTATCTCAAGTATTGGAAAAAAAAAAAAAAAGATTTCTTTCTCAGCAAAGAATAAATATTGAAACATCTCCTACTCCCAAAATGCATCCATTGCTCAAAATCCAAAACTGACGTGCCTGTATATATCAATGTATACATAGAGATTTCCAGATATCTTAATCCCTACAGAAGCCATTTTACATTTGTGCAATTCTAAATACATACAGTGAATTGATGACATTATGCCTCTTGACAATAAAAATTTCCTATGCCTAATTGGATATTAGCTGTAGCTTCTGAAGTAAACCACACAGGTCATTTCATTAATCTCCCAGTAATTTAACACCACATTTTATAGGATTGCATGGTTTGAACTACACTGATATGTTACTGCTGAATATTTTAAATCTTAATTTTCACAAGAATTCATTGATTTATGAATAGCGATTTGTATCTTATTCTGTATTCTACATGCTTAATTTTATTGTCTTAGAAAAAGTGTTGCATAACATATGACCCTCACCATTTAGGTCACTTTACCTCTGCAGGTCAAATTAAACCTATTGCAAACACTCTTAGCCAAGAACTAATAAATAATATATAGAAAATCATTTTTAAAATACTATAAGTAACAAAGAGCAAGTTAGTATTAACATAAAATATTGTCAAATTTCTTTCCTCCTTCAATATAGTATCAACATAAAGAAGCAATATTCTTCAAAGCAAATGTATATTAAATTATTAAAAATTATACTTCCAAAAATGTTCTATAAAAGGATAAACTTAATTCAATTATCTCCATTTCAGAGTTGACTATGCATTCCATTGAATACCTAAAATTACCAATAAATCTTCTCGGTTTAATAAATAAATAAATGACAAATTGAATGAATGAATGAAAAATAGTTGTGAGTCTAAACTGGTAATTTCTCTGTAACAACATACCTCCACTAGAACTGGCTACCTTCAGTCTTATGTGAATTCTTACATCCCTTTCCTTAATAACCACAAAAAATGGCATTTAGAGCAATTTTAAAATTTTAAATATACAACTGTTCTACAAAGATCTGGAAAACTTAGAAACTTCTAGAAATAAATATCGAAAAGCAACACTATAGCAGAAATAAAAGTAATGTGATGCATAATTCAAACTCTTCATTTAACTAAATTATGGACGCACGAACTGTTATATTAGCTTAAATATATGTTTCTCTAGATATCTTTAATCCAGCCCCTTTTAATAGTGATGCTATCAATGAGGCAACTCGAAATACCCAAAATGATCCGGCACAGCTGAGCCTCCCAAACCCGAAATCTTAGCTTGGAAGATGCTGAATGCATCGTAAGCCATACTGGATGCACGCAGAGGAAACTCACCTTCTGTGTGCACAGCTGACACGTAGGTCCAGTTGTATCGCTTCACTATGTCCACCATGGCTCGCGCCTGCTGCGCATCTGAAGGCACGACCCGCATGAAGTACTTGAAGAGAGTCTTGTCACTCAGATCCATGCTGGTTGCCGAGTAAGCAATCTGAGGTATGTTGAACAGCTGGAGCAGGTTCTGGACTTGAATGGCCACAGAACTGGAGCCAGGCCCGATGACGCCGACAATGGGCTTCTTGGAGCGGAAAGAGGAAGAGCCATCCACGCAGCGTACCAAGCCCTCTTCTTCTTCTGCAGAAATGAGGGAATCCCTTATGAACTCAATGCTTTGCTCTAGGGCCACGGCCGAGTGCCAGCAGGAATCCCTTATCTCACAGCCGAGTGTGATGTTGGGCAAGAGTGTGGGGTCTGAGTTGATCCTTTCCAGGGTGTGCAGCATGGCTTCCACCCGCTGAATGCCATACTGTTCCCGGACCGCCCCGCACTTCCTCTCGTGAACTTTGTCCACAGTAGGCTGGTGGTGGACAGAAAAAAGAGCTCCAATAATGATGTCACCGGGCATGTGAGCCACCACCCTCCTTTCGCTGGACTGCGCACTCCCACGGACATCTTCTTTCAAAAGCAGAACTGACAGGATCAACAGAAGGACCATTTTAAGAAAGGAGTTCAAGCTAATAAGGATAACATGGTGAGGAAAATTTAGGAGAGTGCAGCTAGATACCATCAAACAATGTCCTATGTCGAGTGGCACACAAAGGAATTAGTCAGCAATTTAGATATGTTCTCTAAAGAACCACCATGTTCCCAGGTAGCATTTGGCTAGATGCATCCATGTGATCATGATCTTCAAAACCTGGAAGAAAGAGAGCATGAGTTTTTAACAATGTAAGTACACCCAGAATAGATGAGCTCCAATGGCCCTTGCTAGTGCAGGAAGAGGGCTTTGATTACATAGAATAACTAAATACAAATAAACGCTTCTTATTTCTTTTGTCTCTCTCTTTTGTGAGTTTATGAAACGGGTGTTATAGCTTCTTGTTTCTGTCTTGCTTAAAGTAATATTTTTCTTTGGTTCATCTGGAGTACATAAAATCAGATCTCATGTGTTACTGGAGAAACCATGCGGTCAGGCAGAGGTTAGAGAGCTCATCAGCTATGACAGCGAACTGAATGGCTTGCACCCCAAAACACTGAACACTGGGGACTGGTAAGTACACGATTCAGCCAATTGTTTACCTTTCACTGGGCTTTTTGTTTCTTTCCAGAGTTTCAGCACTGAGCATGTATTAATTATATAACTGTAAAAATAAAGTTATCTTTAAAAGGCTAGAAATACAGCTCAGTGATACAGCACTTGCCCAGCATGAGTAAGGACCCGGGTTCCATGGCTAGCTGAAGAACCAAAACGAACAAAACAAAACATGTACACTCCTCTGAATGCAAGGTAAAGCAAATTGAATAATCATCCCGGGAATAAATATTTGCTTAATAAATATGTAGATGTAATAAAGATGAATGAGAAGATGTGGGTATTTCAAGTTTGACAAACTGTAGAAGATAAAGAAGTTCACATATCACAAAGTAAAATGCCCTCCAATAGTTAGCAAGTAATAGTGACCTGTGCATCAATTTTTGGAGAAAATAATACACAGATTCAAACCTCAGTTCTGCTTTTAGAAATATTAGTTAATTATTTAACCTCTAAGTACTGAGATTTCCTCATCTGATAAAATGAGAACAATATGTGCTAGGCTGCCCTTACGGAAATCAGCATATGATATGAACTATACAAATGCTTTGTACATTGAATAGGGTCATATATATATACGTGTGTGTATGTGTATATATATGTGTGTGTCCATATATATGTACACTTATATATATGCAAGACATTTTGTTATTAAATATCCGAGGGCATTCTGTGGCAAGAGGACAGAAAATTCTCTAGCAATCCACTTGGTCCTCCAGAGAGTCTGCTAAGTAATTACGAAGTCTTGTAATAAAACTCACAGTAATCACTTCTATAGCCTTGATCCAGGAAAAAACTTCCACATCACTAAGGCAAAAAGGATTGCAAGTGTGTATGCTTGGAACTATCCTTCCAAGAGGAGACTTAGTATAGTTATGAATAGTCATATATTTCAGTTTAAATTCCTGGGAAGAAGGAGATTTTGCTCTAAACTTTCTACATGAAAATCTAACATAATTTATAAAAGAAAAGTGACAGATTAATGATTTCAATTATTAAAAGGTATTGTGTAAGAGACTTCTTTTATATGTTATCATCTCTGCCAGCCAAGGATCTTAAATTGTTTTAAAATGACTAAATTCATAAGTACCTAATTTTAAAATCAGGTGATGTTTCTTCAGTAATTATCGAATTATCATACCTCTACAAGAATACTAATGGTCTCAAAAATCACCAGGTCTACAAAAATTTCAGGCCGAACACAGAATGAATAGAATTTGAATCACATTTCTAATCACTCCGCCCTCATTTTCAGTTTCCTCTTACTGTTTCCTATGGCAACAGAGAAAGATTCCCTTTGTATAGTGCCAAATGCTAAATTTTTTTTAAAAAAATTCAAAACTCATCAATGACTAGATGTTCCAGAATAATGAGGTCTTTTGCAATATATGATAAAAAAAAAATTTGGGTTATACAAGTTGGCATTTTAGACCAGGAGAAAGGAAGCAAAGAATGCTGTCAATGTTCTCACAGAGAAGTTATCTGTTTGGTTTTTCGTTCTTGTTTTTGTTTTGGTTTTCTGAGACAGGGTCTGGTTATGCAGTTCAGGCTGGTCTAGAACTCACTATGTAGCTCAGGCTGGCCTCGAACTCACAGTGATCCTCCTGCCCCAGCCTCACCAGTGCTGGGGTTACAGGCATGTGCCGCTACGCCCAGCTCAGATCAGTTATCTGAATATTCTCAAATATTTCTTTAACTTTCCTTGGGCTAAGAACCTGGACAAAAATCTTATTCTCATAATCATGGGAATTATATTTCAGATGAAAAATATGAATTAAAATAAAGCACAATTGCACGTTAAACCCAGAATTAGTGGACAAGCCCAATAACAAAGCATTTTTTTTATTCTAGAGCATCAAAGTGATAAAAGAAACTAGAAGTGACCCATCAAACTTATGAAGATGAAATATTAAGTCCATGCATTTTATTAGAATTGCTTTAGGAAAACCCTAAATAGACACACACACACACACACACACACACACACACACACACACTGAAAAATTGCATTCCTTGTATATGTAAATTAATTGTCTAACTCATTCAAGAAAGATGTATTAATTATTGGGTGAGAGAAACTGATATAATAAGTATAAATGTGTATATTGAAAGTTATGAACAGTATCCTTCCTTGAACGCCTGTCATTCCCCAGGCTCTTATTCGTTCACCCTTTTAACGAATATTTAAGATGCGTTTGCTCTATGACTTTCTCCATGGAGCTGAGTGGTAACCCATACTCAGAGGCCAGGTTTTGGAAAATCAAGCTAAAGAAAGGAGGCAAACAAGAACATAAGAAAGTATAATGACAGCAATACCAAGACAGAATATTGTAGGCACTTTAGTGTTCACAGACATACAAGAGGCTTCTATGTTGCACAGGAAATAAAATGCAAAAATAAACCAGACACACAAGCTTAAATACTGTATGGTATCTCTCACTTGAGTGAGGCAAAAGACAAAGAAAATGATAAAGGATGGCTAGAAAGGGGCAAAAGGACAGATCTCTTGCAATAGCGAAGTGGTCCAAGGGAACAAGGGTGGGGAGTGAGGAGGAGTGGAAGGGGAAATGTAATATACAGGAACCTAACAACCCCAATTAATGTAAACACTATATGCTACAGCGTGAGCTAAGACAAATAATATCAGCAAATATGAAAAAAGAGGAACTGGAGAAAGAGGAGGGAGGAGGAGGAAAGAGGAGGAGGATTATAAAAAAAGAAACAAGCTGCAATAGGTACATGTAACCACACCCAAGATGACTGTACAATGCAGGAATTGCAAATGTATGAATAAAAAAAATACTAAAATGCATTTACAAAAAAAAATTTAAAAGCACCTGATTGCCCTGCAAGATTGTACACTCTCTGTTCATTGTCTATCTTGTTGACATGTAACCCAATAGCTCCATGTTTCTGTGGAATATGTGGCTTATGTATATCAATAATCCTCATAAAAACCTTGAGGTTTACGTGTCATCTATCATCACTGTTTTGCAGATGTCATAAAGGTGTTGATAAGTTAAAATTTAGTCAATCACTTAGAAAGCAATAAACCTAGAATTATCCTTACCTGATGACTCCAAAACATACTCTTTTCACCATCCCTTATTATTTCACTGACCTTCTTATAAGAGAGCTATTAAGAAAATCCATAAGAATGAAAAGGGCCACCCAGACCCAGTTTGGATTTGCTGGCAATACAGAAGCTCAGAGGAGTTACACCGCAGTCTGTAGCAGTGTGCCGCCAGGGACCCTGGAGAGTTTTGTGGAAGATAATAAGGGTGCTAGAGAGACAATAGCAATTCCCTGCACCAGCAATTCAGAGTAGGGTTCCTGTGGGGAGGGGGGTGAGAATTAAGATATGTATGTCTTCCAACTTCCCACAAGGAATGTAAGCACTATGTCCTGCAAACATTTACTAATAAAAAATAAAAATTGGAAAAAAAAGGAATCTAATGCTGCCTCTGCTCTGACAGAAGGGAGAACTTAGGTGGTATCATGAGCGATGAGGAGCAATTATGCTGCTCCCCTCCTGGTGTGCAGGGTGCAGACTGGCACAGTTCCTTGCCCTGGGTGTTGGAGACTCTCGATCTAAAGAATGAAGAACATTCCCAGGAAGAAGATGACTCAGTAGATAGAAAGCACACGTGCATGTGGGTTTCTAATATAGGTGTATTCATATTGCCTTGCAATACACCATTATCTGTACACCAGATAATGAAGTACAGGTACCTAGAAAAGCACATTTTGAAATAAATTATTATAAAGACATATGGTAGATATGTGCTGCAACTCAACTTATTTTTTGGCTACATAGCAAGTCATCCCATGTGCTGTCAATATAGTAGAAATTAATAAAGGATAAACTCCAATAGTTCAGTAAAGGATATATCAATATTGTTCAGTAAATATTTATTGAGCAACCATTCTGTACCTAGCAGTGTTGTGGGCCTAAGAGTTCAATGATAGATAAAATAGACATAAGTTCACACCTTCATACAGCATACAAAAAATCTGAGGGAGTTGTCAGAAAGACAAGAAAGGTAAATAAAGCCCTCTATGCTTCAGAATACTGAATATTAAAGAGGAAAAAACAAGGCAGGGAAGCAAGACAGAAAGTTCTGCAGATGTGGGAAATTTTAGGTAATACGGCCAAAGAAATATAAACTCGATGAGTAACACTTGAGTAAATACCTATGTAAATAAAAAGTCAGAAGTACCTAGGAAAAGAACGTGATAGCTAAAGGTAAAAGCAAGTTCAAAGTCCCTGAGACAGGTTTTGTGTTTAGTGTGTTGAAGAGTAACACAGCCACGTATGCCTGTAACAAGTACAACCAGGGAGAGAGACAGACGTGTAGTCCGCAAGATGGTCTGGTGATATTGAGCCCGTTTGGACTTGAAGACTTTGACTTTCACATTTCTTGAGACGGTATTCGTGCAAGTGTTTTCAGAAGAAGGTTGCAGTCTGCCTAACATTTTAACAAGAATAAGCACACAAAGGCAGAAGCTAAGGGAGCAATTAGGAATCTATCACACTAATTCGTTCGAGAGACATGGCAGTGTAAGTGGTGGTAGCTGAGAGGATTCTGGATCTGTGTTAAAGCGGAAGGTTGTGCTATCAAGTCTGACTTGGGATGAACAGGAAAGAGATGCTCCAGTGAGGATGCTCAAGTTTCCAGCCTGAGCAAATGAATGATGGTGTCATATGGAGGTGGAGAGAAGCGTGCAGAAGAAGATTTAGATGGCAACAACAAAAGTTCAGTTTTAGTGGTCAAGTCTTACATATGTAGTAGAAATTCAAGAACAGATATAGAGCAAGCCACTGGACAGAGAAGGCTGAATTTCTCGAGAAAAAGATCTGAATTAGAGATAAAAGTGTGGGCTATATCAGTATACAGATGTTCTTTTTTGTAAACCAAGAAACTGGATGAAATCTCTTAGGAAGTGGAAAGGAAAAAAGCATCTAGTTTCAGACTGCGTTCGAGGCAATTCCAACATCTAAATTGGCAAAAAGAAGAATAAATTAGCAAAGGAGACTGAATTGGTTCAACACACACAAATCAATACATGTAACACACCATATCAAGAGAGTCAAAGTCAAAAATCACATGATCATCTTAAGAGATGAATTATTTTTAGAAAAAAAAATTTCTCTGCCGAAGAGTGTGTAAGTGGGGTAGGCAGTGAAAAATGAAGTGTTCATGTTATATTAAGCAGAAATAAAAGACAGATATGGTTTGATCTTCACATGAAATAGTAGGTAGGTATATTTGCATGCACAAAGACTAGAAACATACGCACTGACATTTTTATTTTCTTGTTTGTCTTAATCTTTGTCTTTAAAATTTACCAATATTTTATTTGTGTGTGTGTTTGTTTGTTTTTAAAGACTGAGACCTAGGGATCTACCTTCTAAATTTCCGCCCCACTTTCCCTGGTGACCCCATCTCCCATCTAACTTCTCTTCCTTGGGATTCTGCTAGTGAAGTCCAAGTATATAATGCTTTGTTCCAATAGTTTTGTTCATACTGATTCTGATCCTTGATGTGCCTTTGTTTCAGGGCCTTTATGGTGGAGCTGTTAGGAATATAGGCTTGAAGTCAAGTCTCACTGGGTTTGAATCCTGACAGTGCCTCTTGTTGGCTATGTGTCCTTGGTCACTTAGCCTTTCTGAGCTTCACATCTTTCTTGGCAACCAGAATAAGAACGAGGCCTACCTCGATGAGTTTTAATGAGGATTGAATGAGATACTATATAAAAATAGTCCCTTTCTGGGGCTGGGGATTTAGCTCAGTGATTAGAGTGCTTGCCTTGCAAGCACAAGGGCCTGAGTTCGATCCCCGGTACCACAAAAAAAAAAAAAATAAATAAAAAAAAAAATAAAAATAGTCCCTTTCTGAAATCTTCCCGAATCTCTTGCCTTGCAGTGTTTGCTCTATTCTCTGAGCACACATGCCTTTTTTCATCCATACTCTCTCATGTTATTAGTATGTTAATGGTGTAGCTATTTCCACACACGTTGCTTTATAACAGATTTCCAACTTCTTAAAGACAACATCCATCCCACGATCCTTGCACAAAGTCAGGTTTGATAAATTCTACTGAGTGCACAAAAAGACGGAATGAATTGTTTCCTCTTCGCTTTCTATTCGACCACATGGCTGCGGTTTGGGATAATAGCCTCCCCCACCCTGGAATACTGAAACATGTGTAATGAAGCTCCTTCTGTCCAGTGAGCTCAGGGCACAGGGACCCTCGAGAGAAATGGAGGCTGACAAGGTCACAGAGTACACCTTGCCTGCTCTCCACTACTTCCCACGTATTATGGAAAATAGCACTATAGGACTAGAGAGGGGCCTGAGGATTATTCAGTTCAGCTGAAAGTCAGGGAGATTACACAATTTGCGCCAGCTCTGGAATCAGAATCTAACAAAGTGTTATCTCAAAATCCAGTTGTAATTATATTGTACTATTTGCTGTTCTCTTTCTTTAATTTTCAAAGCATTTACATTTTAAATGGAGTATTAGTATTAAATCTGTCTGATAATGTATTTGTGTTCTTACCTACAAAATATTTTGTAAATATCCCTCTTCATCAGTTCATTTTGATTGGGGAACAACGATAACAATACTTAATATACACAAGTGGACTGGAACTGTGTCTAGTGGTAAAACACTTTTCTAGCGTGTAAGAAACCCTGGGTTTGATCCTGGCATCAAAAAAGCAGGAAAAAAAAAAAAGATGCACACACACACACACACACACACACACACACACACACGTCTTACCTTGTGCTAGGCACTTTCCTTAGTGTTTCACACAAAATGATATTTAATTTTCATACAATTTATATAATAAATAGCTTATGCATATTTTATAGATGCTGGTTCTGAGACTCAGTGAGAGACAGTGGTTTGACGAAGACTCCCAAATGAGTGATTACACAGAGCTGAGACTCACACTAATACCATTTATTTCTTGTTAACACTTGCATGGACTTCAATTGTGTAAGTGTACCAAGATATATTTAAATACCCTCGATTGATAAATATTGAAATTGTATATAGAGTTTCTTACTATCATAACCAATGTTTCAATTTATTTTCTTTTGAAATTATTACTAAAATGCAAATATCTGAACATGACATTGCTGACACAAATGTTTTTCTAAGTCACCATCTATCAGTTTAGATTTTAAGAGAGGCATCAACTTTACTCCAAGATCTTTCTCTTTAACCTCATCAATTATACTATCACCAAATATTCTCTCCAGGAGAACTTGTTCTTGCTTATTCTTACACAAGTTCATGAGTGAGGTTATTTCTCCTCAGCAATCTCACCAATAGTTTTACTAATTCTTTTAGTAGGATTCCAACAGAAGGGAAAAAAAGAGGAAATAATATTTTATTCTCAATGTGCTGAGACTTTCCATTCTTGGTCCCACATCCATCTTTAAAAAAAATTAGGAATGTCTGATTATTCACATTTCACGTGCTAGCAAACAATGATAAAAAGAAAAATGTTTTAGGTTACAGCTCTTACGTGGTACAGGAAAGACAGTGGTAGAAAAAACGTGGCAGGTTTGTGGTACAGATGATGGGGAGGCATCAACTCATACAATGTCCCCCAAAAGCCTTCAAAATGACATATATCTAAAATGTAATAATATGGAGACTTTCAACTTACTTAAAATGGATAAATATATGGACAGTTTAATTTATGTAGTATGTTAGTTCAAGGTCCTATTTTCAGAAGCACTGGAGTGCTTTATTCAGTGTCACATTTCTGGGTTCATAGCATAGTCTCTCTAGTTACGACCCCATTGTACAAAACAATTGACATGCAATTAATGTGGAAAAAAAAGTATTAACCTCAAGTAACCACGCAGTCTCATACTATATCCTAAATCAATATGAAAAAGAAATGCGGGTGGGTGAAATTTGCCATAAACTGCAGCTTACATCATAATCAGATTCACAGCTCACATTGTCTTTTGTTTTCAACAATCTTCTCAAACACTGGCCATCCTTCTGGCACAGATGTCTCTTATATAACTTAATCCTCATCAAGCAAACCACACAGCTCAGGATATCAACAATAACATGATTCCTTCTGACTGCGCAAGAGCCTCATCACAGTCAGAGGTATCGATACTGCATATGCCAAGGATACCTATGATATATTTTTCAGAAAACAAGTGCAAAAGGTAGATAAGAGGCAACCTGAGGTATAACGCCACTGAGATCCTCATAATGTGAGGAAAGCTCCTCTCCTTTTTCATCACTATTTCAAGTACACATCTGTGATCTGGTAAACAAGAAATATCAGCACCCTCTCAGTTCAACCAGGAAAAATAATAGGCAATATTTTAATTGAAATCGTGTCTTTCAAAACACACACATACAGTATGATATTGGACAAAGATCTATAATTTTAAGCATTCATTGAAATGTGCTGGCAGTACAATAAAGCTCACTAAATCATTGTAAATCATTTAAACAAGTAGTTTAGTAGTCCATGAAGACCCGAAAGAGTCTTCTGTAGCAAAACAATAAAAATTATGCAATCCACTATGTTAACTCGTCTCAATTTTAATTACCAAGTAGGGATTTTCAAGCTCTACCCATTTTGTAGCCTGCGGCTTATTTCTTACTATATTTGGCATACTTCTAAAGACTGAAATGCACTATTGTCCCAATTAGATTGTCTATTGTTAGGTGCTTGAAAATGTGCTTTTAGATTTCTATCATTTGATCGTGACATACTTATTAGTAGTAATATTAATTGAGTACCTACTTTGGGCTAAATTGTATGTAAGCATTATCCAATGTAAGCCTCACAGCAACCCTCTAAGGTAGGTATGATTACTATCTATATTAATACCTCTAGACCTTGACATTTAGAGATAAAATACTTTACTAAAATTTCACACATATACAAAATAGCAAAGACCGTACATTAACCCAGCTACCTCTGACTCCAAACTCCACACTCAATATAACAGATGACAATGCCATCCAAAGGACCAGGGGAGTGGGTAATGTAAACCTTACATGTTGACTGCATAACATGCTGCAGATTCTACTTTCCACTGAATTTTTATGTAATAGGTTATCGATTACAGTCAGACACTAGATGAATAAGTCAAATAGATAGAGGTAACTGTTTTCTGGCATTATTTAGGTTAGAATTTCTCAACCACAGCACTACTGAAATTTTGGCCTAGACAATTCTTTACTGTGGAGGGATCTTGTCCTATTCATTGTAGGACACTGAGCAGCATTTCCCTGTCTTTGTCTAAAGGATCAAGTGACCAACAGGACCACATTTTCATTGTGATAACCGAGTATGTCTCCAGATATTGCCAAATGTCCTCTGCAGGTCAAAATCAATCCCAGTTGAAATCCTCGATTCACATGAACATTCATCCTAAAAATGTCAACATAATCATCAAAACAAAAACAGAGTACAACCGAAAGCAAATCATTTGGATGCATCAGTCTCAGTTTTTTTCAGAAAGGCCGTGAATAATACTAAGAAATGTAGGTTGGACTAGGCTGGCTTTCTTTATTTCATTACTTGTTTCTGTAATAGCTTATTTCCAAAGTTGTAATGAATTTCAAAACCACAAATTAAACTGGGAGAGTCAAGGATGACATTTCTTTATATTAACTAAGCATAGTTCTGAGTCTCCACAAATTACAATAAATGAATGGAAAGACAGTACCCTATACGATGTACTTACCAATTTCAAAGGTCTCTTAAAATGAAATACAGAGTTCATTATAATTTTATCAAGATAATAAAACTAATTTATATAATAATGTATATGTGTATTTTGGTTTTTCATTTTATTGGTACATTTTAAAATAAGTAAAATTATTATTTACTTGTCTCCTTAAAGAATTCTATTATATTGTGATACATTAAGGCAAATTGATTTTTAGAAAAATATTTTACTATACCTTTACAAAATAAAATGAACATAAGAAAACTGTATTATTATACTGCCCACTAGTGCCACTGCGATTATGATCTTTTCATTTCCCTTCAAACATTTATGCTCAAAAGTTTAAAATCAGCAGTGTATAGTCAGAATTATTGTGATAACTAATCATTAGAGAATTTTTCTTGTATCTGACATCTTTATAAGACTACATTTACATGATACACATAAACTTTTCGCAAGTAAGTATTCCCTTAAAACTTTTTGAAGATTTTGACTAAAAGAGAAGACAATTGATAGCAATTATGTACCATTTTCCTTTCTGATTATCTCCCAACATTTACATAGCTAGTTTTAAAATATTCTTAGATAATGAGAAAGAAAAATGTTTGAACACTCACTTGTGGAAGAAGAAAGTTCTGGTGACTCAAATTAGTAGACTTTTTTTTAAATTAAGACATATGTCCAACTTTCCAGTTAACATCATAGTTAAGAGTAAGCGTTTTGGAATCAGATGGTCCTGGATACAAAATACCTGCTTTTTCATGTTATGAGCTGTGGAACATTGAGCAAAATCATTTAATCTGTCTTAGTCTTGCTTTTTGTTGTTAAATTTACACAATAAAAAAATAAAATTCAATATAGAGTTGTGTTGAGAATATTAAATTTAATAACACAAAAACCCAGGAAACATTTGATATCCAAAGGCCTGCATATGTTTAATTGTCATAAATAACATTGATACACTGTTTACTGCAGTCAGTTTATTTAGATTGTTGCAATTAGCTCATCATACAGACTCAGTACTATAGAAATAGGGTACACTCAAGTTAGTTTAGTACAATAGAAACAGGGTTAGGACACATTATTTTGCAGTAACAGTGAAAGAAAAAATATTCACTTTTAGAAATTGAAAAGTAAAAACAAATACTGTCTTGTGTTATATCTAGTGATTAGCAAGGTACCTAGTGGGTCAGTAAATAGCTATTAGAGCAGGGATGAGTCCACAAAAAGGCTCTGGCTTGGTGCCCTTTCTCACCAAAGATGCATATAATACAAACAAGATTAGGAATGCTAAAACATAATTTTTCTCCTCTCACTGAATATAAAGGAAAAGAAAACAAGCCTATGAAATATTCTATTTAAATGCTTTTAACCAACTGTGATAAGTGAACATCAGAAAGATAACATTTGATTTATAAATAGTTAAATATTCAAAATTAAAATTTTATTTTCTTGAGCTATACAAATATGAACTAAAAGTCTTTCTTTGAATGTGCCTGTCTTAAGTTCCATTCCATGACTAAATGATAACTAAATAATTTGGACTAGGATTAATATTCCTCTGAATATGAAAAATAACTCATATTTTCAAATCGTGGAATATTTCTCCTTTATAGTAATAAATCTTCAAGATACCCAAACTCCAAAGAAACCAAATTAGCTGAAGCATATGTCACATACATTAGCACATATCAAAACACAATCTTCACTATTTCATAAAGTTTGTTTACACTTGATTCATAAATTTAAACAATATAAAAGGTGTTGGCATAAGAAAAGCATTAAGCGCTATAGATAAGTGTATTTCTTCATCCCATGAGGATTGAAAGGCTGGGCTAAAATTTATATGGCTGTATGACTAAATGCACTATTTTTTGTGATTAATTTTATGCCATATTTTCACTTATAGTATCACCTTCTGCTTATTGGCTTTTAATTTAGTTCTCCTACCTAAATTATTCTGACTAGTCTTTTAAAGACAAAAGAGTAACACTCACGTAAAATATTTAATATGTTATAAAGAAAAGTAAGAAAAGAATTACTAAAACACTTTAGTTATAAAAATAAACATGCTTAGAGATAAATGATTGTATTTTAAAAACAATAATGTCAATAGAGGAAAAACTAAAAATGGTATGTAGTTACTCAAGTATTCCCAAACTCTGGATAATCTGTGCTGTATCCACATGGTATCTATGAATGAAATTTTCATTTTTACCCGGGGCGTTTGTCTTCAGGTCCATAGTGTATACTACTCACTAATGGTAGAAGCCTGTATCTATCTATGAGGTAAAAAGAAGACCTGGTCAGATACTTAGATTGTTCAAATATCAACCCCACCTTGACAAATAATCTCAATATGTCCTTTCATAAATTTTTATGAGCGCACAACCCACAGGCAAAACATTGCCATATGATAGTAAAAATCCCTCTTGGGTGAAATTAAAATGTCTAGGTTGTAATTTTTCTTCATGCAGAGCGTAAGAGGCTGCAGGTGGTTATTTAGAAGGTATTCACCACCTCCTTTGCCTAAAAAAAAAAAAAAAAAACAAACAAACTTTGAGGGATCTGTCCAGAGTGCTGAAAAGCTTTCCACCACAAAGGCTGCAGACTTGGTGAGATGCATTTTACTAAACTGATGAGTTCAGAAAGAACTGTTTTCAATTCCTAAATCAATGATCCTTTAAAGTGGTAATCAAAACCCATAAAGGATGTAAATAATCTCAACTTATTCTTAAATGTGCAAGTACGTGGAAGTAGCAGAGAAATTAAAGGAGAAATTTTCTTGTGTCCATGAAAGGAACAGCATGGAGCACACCTAAGAAGAGGTGGTATACCTAAACACTTCCAAAGTCACAAAAAATCAGATAACTCAGAAGCTTCCACTGAGAATCTTTAATTACGCCCCTTTGGGGGAAGGAGATACAGAGCCCAGGGTAATATTCCTTAGCCTTCCCATGTGGTCAGTAGTCAGTGACAGGAATACAGATTTCCTCTAGCTCAATCCTGAGGGACTTGAAACAATAAAATATCACGTAGGTAATGAAGAAGAAGAGAGAAGCTGCCTTCTCACTGGTTGGCAACAATTTCTTTTCAAGAAATAAAGTGACGGGGAATCTATATGCCTGGCTCCTTACGTTCAGCAGCCGCAGGACCTAGATTGTTCCCAAAGCACAAGCACTTGTTCTTGTTTCTCCAAATTCCTTTCCCCATGACACCTGTTCTGCAGGAAAATGAGGGCAGATGGAAACCATGGCACTGAGTGGAAGGTCCCTGCAGGTGAACCTATCACTTCCCTTCAGAGGTCCCCAGTGTAGACCAGCCAGCCTTTGCAGCAAGGAACCTGCCCTGGTTCTTGTCACCAAGTCGCTGCACCGTGGACTCCATCCTCTGCATGCTGCTCAGGCTGCTCTCCCGGGCTAGCTAGTAGGCTGTGTGTCTGAAGGGAAGGCGAAGATCCATCCATGGGAGAAGAAAGAGCAGGAGGTGCTCAGAGAGAGGCACTTCGGCCCGAACAGAAGAAGGGAGCTTTCAGCACCACCCGCTGTCCCTCATCCAGCAGCAATAGGAGGCGCGGCTGTGACCCCATCTATTAGGGAAAAAATCTTCCTTTCTTTCCCTCCTATCTTTGCTTTGCTTACACTCAAGCCGTCGGATGGTTTGGGGGAGTACAGTTTGCATCTGAAACCAGGTGCCCTTTGCCTTAGACAGCAGGAACTCCGAACAGAAGGCATGCAGAATCCCCCCTCAACCCCTGCAGCTTTTCCCTCCTTCACCCTAACCCTGCTCGCGCCTTTTCCACCAACAGGTTTAACCAAGGCCATCAGCAAATGGAGCAGACATGAACCTCACCGGCTCTGGCAGCCCCTGCTCCACCCACATCTCCTTCCCCCAAACCAAACTGCAAGCTAGTCAGCAAGCTGACGGCTGCTGTACCCCTTCTGGGTAAGGGGACACTTGGGCACACAGACACTTAGCAAGCTTACCCCCCTGTCGGCCAGGCAGCGGGCAGTGAGACGCGGTCTAGCTAGCCCCCCATAAAGTTGGGTCGCGGGATGAACGGGGCAGGGCCAGCCTTTCCAATCCTGGGCTTCCCCCCACCCCAAGATGCTCCCAAGCTCGTCCCCTGCACTCAGGGCGCGCAGAACAGCCGAGCTGAGGGCGGCTTGTGCAGCGATCTTCCCGCTACTGAAAAAGGGGGGAAGGGGAGACGGGAAGAGAGCAGAGGAGGGAGGGGTGGTAGTTTTTATTTATAGAGAACAGAGTTCTTTGTGCAACTTTTTGGTGCCACCAAGTGGCACAGTGAGTTCCTTTAGGAACACAGACTCCTGGGCGAGCTGGCTGGGTGGACTAGCTCCTCAGCCAGATGCTTGCACGGTGGGGCGAAGGGCTGAGTTTTCACATGTTCACCATTTCAGCTTCTGGGAAAATCCCTCAATTCTAAGAACTAGCCTATATTGAGAGGGACGATACCTTGGCCTACTTCAGACAAGTGGAAGAGGTGTCAAGGGCAAGGCAGGTGCCACTTTCATCTCTGGAGCATAGAAACCCTTGTCCTGGGAGGAATTTTCATTCTCTTCTCCTTCCCGAACCCTTTCATCCAGAGCACCTTACACTCGTATTCCACTCCAAGTCATTCTTGCTATCCTAGGTGCCCAACCTTTAAACTGGGATGCCATTTGCCTTATATCACAATCAAATCTAAATTTCCCAAATCTTTGAATTCAAAGAACCTAATAGCTTGTCATAAACTGTCTTCTTACATTGCTACCTTAACAAAAATAACATATGACTTTAGGCTTTGTGCATCTGACCCTCCCCAAACAGCTCTCAAAACTCCAGGCTCCTTGGACTGCAATCAGACTGACTGTTCTCACCGATTTCCACAGACCTCTCAGGATGCGTTACCTTACAAGCACAGCCAAGATCTTGCAACCGCCTTTAATACTTCACAGGAGACCACCTCGAAGCTTCCTTTAGCTAGATGATTTGGGTTTTCTTTCCTTTTTTGATATAGATGTTCAAATCCGGTCAATACAATCTTCAAATGCAATCACAGGCACTATTGCTTGAGATCTCGGTGGCTCAAAATGCAGAAAAACCTCTACGTTTTGCAGATGGAAAACCTGAATAAACCAAGAACTAAGGGACTTGTTCAAGGTCACACATTTCCCTGGAGAACAACCTAAGGACTGTCCAGCGAGGGACTGATAAACACAGAGGTGCCACATCTGACTGTCGAGCTCTTTCTCCTTCTACCACACCAGACAGACTATTCATTCGTTTTCATGTCTCTTCTCTTCCCTCTTTCTCTCTATGTCTCTGTCACCATCCTCGGCCAAAGTTCCATAAAGGAACCAAGAATAAAAACATCTTCCTAGCTCTACTGCCAGTACATGAATTTGAGTTCAGAGTTTCAGGCATACCCCCTTAAAATGGCCCACAGGTCTTGAAAATCCTTCCTTCCTCATAGTGTAGTCATGGAATTGTCATTTTAGAAATGTAGTAGTGGTATTCACACCAACCTTGTCCCTCTTCTGCTGCCTCTTTGAATCAGACACCAGCAAGTGCTCTAATTAGCCCCTGACACCTAATGACCTCAGAGATAGAGAAGCCCTTTCCCCTGCCGCATGCACGCCTTCCGTGCACATGTATTGGCATGAGAGAGACAGGGAGAGGGGATTGCAAATTCCTCTTTTGGTTCAGATCGTTTTCCTCTCTCTCACTCCTCTCTCTGATTTTTTTAGTTCATTTTCTATGGAAACAAGCCCACTTAAATCCCTCTCTTATGCAAATAAAAACAAAATGATCCTCATGAACCTCCCAATGGAGCAATACCGCGGTAGCCCAGGCTCCTGACTCGAAATTCATGTCCGCTTCACACGGTCCGCGTCCTTGCAGGGTGACTTTTCTGAACTTACAGGACCTCATAGCGTCCCTGACTCCAGCAGCCCTCCACCTGCCCACCACCTGCCCTTCTGGGTCCCTGTAGCCCAAGCTCCCGCCCCTTGCCAGATCGCTCTCCAGCCCTGCGCTGGGGGAGGGGCTCCGGCGGCATCCGACATTCGGTAACTCGATCGCCGAGAGAAAGGAAAACCGCGCCGTGCTTACCAGGTGCGCGCCCGGAGCCTTGCGCCCCCAGCCAGCCGCCGCTCGCGAGCTCCCTGCGCTTCCGGAGCGGCCTTGGCGGCTGCCGGAGCGCTAGTGTCAGCGATGGAGGCGGCGGTGACAGCGGCAGAAGGGCTGCGGGCCGCGGTGGTGGCGCTCGCTCTCTCGCGCCAGCGCCGGGAGCACGTGCCGCGCTCGGGCAGACGCAGCTGGGAGCGCAGCGCAGGGCTGACTCCGGCTCCTGCGGCGCGCAGCGAGGGGGGCAGGCTCGCCCGGCGCAGACTTGGTGCGTGAACGAGGGTCCTGGAGCCTCCTCCGCTCGGGGCTCCCTCTCTTGCTCCTCAGATCCCCCCGGGAGCCGGGGAAGGAGGGGAGCAGTGCAGGGAGGCGTGGGCGGCGTGTCACTCAGAGAGAAGCTGGGGGAGCAGGTAGATAATGAGCTGCTCTCTGACGACGGCACTTAAACTCCTGACAGTGCCTGGGAGAAGGGGCGTCATTGCGGGGGGACAGAGAATGATCGGAAGTCAGGGAACCCCAGAATGATTCAGAGGTCTGAGTGGTTAGAAAGAACAGTCTGATAATATTACTTATTAATAACGCAATTTGCATTTATCCGCACTTCTTGCAAACGATTCTTCCTACATCCATTAAAATTTCTTCCTCTAGCAGTTAAAGGTCTTTTACTTCCTTAAACGACTTCCTTCCCCACCACCCTCATAACTGCCCAGGATTGTCAAAAACCGCTGGAGTTATTTTAATTTACAAAACCAGAATTCATTTCAGCTTCTGAAAAAGGGATTGGCAGAAATTACTCGGATAGCTTAATTTAAAGGAAGGAAAGATATTGCAGTGATATCATTATTACTGCCATTACCGTATTTCCCTCGCGGAGCCCTGAGAGCCAGGCGCTTGCCGCAGCTGCTCGAAAGGGCAGAAGATGAGGACGGTGAAGTCTTCGTCCGAAGCACGCGTCACTAAAGCCTGGTCTTCGACCTCCTACCAGACTCTGGACAATAAGGCACGGATCCTTCGATAGCTTCAGTTATTGAACAATGACAAAGTAAAAATAGATACGTAGCTGCCACACCTGTTGAGCTTTATGGCGATGTATTTCTTTTTGCATTTCCAAGTGTATGGATGGTGACATTGATAAATTTTAAGGCTCTTTGACTATAATCCCCAAAACAAGTTTTACTACTTTCTAGAGAGAGGTTGTGGTTGATCTTCCCAAATAACAAAAATGAGGAAAATGGTATAAATGATAAAATACAAAAGCGAGAGTTCTGTGGAAAATAAAAAGTTATTTATGAGTAGATCATTCTGGTGATGTGATTAAATCTCTCGAATAAAGTGGATTTTAGCCCCATTTCCTGAGATACGGGCCCTGAGGACAAGGTCATAGATGTGATCTTTGTGTGAGACACTGAACTTTGAGTGAGCGCAAGACTCCAAGATGCCTATTTTTCTTCATCTATTGGAGCTGCACCAACCACCCAAAGGAGTGTACTGAATCTAGTCACGGAGTTTTGTTAGTCGCACCATCACTTACATTCTTCAAATTCTTACGCATATTTCCTTCATTGCCATCTCCCAGGTTTATGGAGAGAATGGCTTGAGATAAGACATTATGAATCATATTAGAAATCATAAAACGCTCCGTAAATGTAATAGATGGCTTACCATGATAGATCCACTTCCTGGGCTCTAAGAGCTAAAATGAACATTAGTGATATTTTCAGATGAGAAGGAAAACATAAGTTTATTATGATAAATTGCTCAATGATATTTTTAAAACATAGCTTTACTTTGTAATTTGTAAGTGCTGAATTAGGCCAGATTAAAATTAAAAGGAGTATTGTAATGTCTTAACTCCTTAAAATAAGTTTTGATTGTAAATTGCTCAAGGGTAAGAATTTTGCCTTAGCATGAGCTATTAATAAACAAAACATGCATTTCTTGTGTAAGATAGTACTTTAGTGAAAAACTCATTTATAATTGATCAAATTTAAACCATGGAATCTTCATTTCTTCTCTCTTGTATATTGTCATGATTTTCTGTTAGCTCATCTTCAACATGTATTCTATAGTCCTACCACTTCTAGCCACCTTCAAGGCCTTTCTAGCCTCCCCTGTTTAATCCTGTATTCTCTCTCCTAATCTAAATGCTCCGGATCCCCTTTACCCAGTGCTTTTTCCGGAGAGCCCTCAATGAAATCCAAGTGCTGCATAACTGACTAATTTGTTATTTTTATTATCTGTCCCACCCTCCTGTTAGTATATCATCTCAAGAAAAACAAACTTTCCTTGATTCAGTGATATATGCCAAACACTCAGAGGAAAATTCTGGCACACAGAAGCAACTCAATAAATATTTTGAATACACAAATATTTGTGACAGTAGGAGTATACCTGCTACATGTTCCTTTATTGCCCAAATTCACAAGAGTGATGATAATTCATGTACAGGTGTGCAGGAAGTCTAAACGACTACTGAGTGACAGCGTGTTTTCCCGGCATGAACAGACTTAATCTACCTCTTGCACTGTGTTTCTTAGACTTAGCTCGTTCGTGGTCTAGACTTCAAAAAGTTTCCTGCAAATGTAAATATTTTGTGATGCTTATCTAAACCCATTAAATAATAGGTAAATGTGTTTAAAAAGTAATTTCTGAGAGTTTTTTTTCATTAATTTAAAAAGCCAACATCTACAAGAAGGATTTTGTGGTTTTATATAAAATTTCAATATAAAATCTGAGTGTGATGGAAATTTAACTCAAGGAAGTTGTAACTTATGAGTCCACATTCACTTACCTCTCTATTTTCTAGGCTGGAGAAATCTGGAATATGTGGATTTAAAATTTTGTCATGATACAGAATACAAATATAATAAGAAAAGAGCACTGGTCTCTTGGTTCTCATGGACTGTAACTAATTGGGTCAGCATCTTTCAGGATGGAACCTGTTTCCAAACAGCCTTTTTGGTACACATGTAACATCGAGACACTCATCTTCACTCTGTGATCACTGACTATGCCTCTTTTGTCGCAATGAGATGTACTTTCACGGTAGCTAGGAATATACCAAGCTCCATTGATCTTGGAGGCCCTATCAAGGATGAAGGAGCAGAGTCTCTACGAGGCCCACCAGCTTGGCATTTGAAAACTGAATCTGACTCTTACCTCACTAGGGGACTAGGACAAGTTCCAAACCACAAAACTTCATTTCCTTATCTGGAAATGGGTAAATGAGAAAGACTTCTGAAAGCATCTAATTCTCTTGGTTGCATATAAAGTCACTTTTGCAAACTATAGATAGAGAGATCCCATTTTTCTCACATTTTTAGATAATGGTGTTGAATTTTTAGGATCATAAATATGAAAAGAAAATTGCTATCTGAAGTTTTACTTTTTGTAGTTTCTTTTTAAATTTTATTAGTACCTATTTGTTATATATAGTGACTCCATCCAGCTTTGGGGAATTGATCCATAAATTAAATTAGAATAATGAATTGTGTTTCTATATTGACTAGAAATTTGTTTTGCATCTCCAAAAACTGGATAATAGCACCTGTCTCATGAAGTTGTTACTAGGACAAGCAAAGATAGCTGGGAAGAAATCGTACAGTCCCTGAAATGTGGCAGGTACATGGTATGCAGTGGTGATGATGATAGGAATGAGGATTAATTTATTTTAATTCCAAGTTATTTATATTCTGTACTTTAGAATGGCCAAGGCACTAGATATGAGGACCTTTTTTTAAATCAACACTCAGAAATTTAAAAACCACTTTCTAGTCTAATAGAGTTCATATCTTTGTAAAAAGTATTTTTAATTCCTTTTGAATTTTATTTTTTTTATTTATTAGTAAACATCTATAGTATATAACGTTTATATCCCTTGTGTGGAGTTAGTACATGTACATGACACACCATAGTTCCTTTTACATCTCCTTTCCCTTTTCTCACTCCATTTCTTAATCCTCTTCCCATTTGGCAAAGATCTATCTTCTTTCCTTCCTACCGTCTATCTTTTATTTTGCTCTTTATATTTTGGCATATAAGAGAATCCATGTGATATTTAAGTTTGTGTCAAATGCATTTCACTTAACCTGGTGTCAAGGTGCATCTTTTTTCCTACAAATGACTCAAGTTGTACAGCAGAGTTGTATTCCATTATGTATGAATACCATTTTTTTTCACCCTTTCATCTGTTGATGAGCGTATAGGCTGCTTCCAATATTTTGCTATTATGAACTGTGCTGCTATGACCATGGATATGCATGCATCACTGTAATACAATGTTGTTAACTCTTTCAGGAAGAGAAGGGGAATAGCTGGGTCAAATGAAGTTTCTAGTTTCAGTGTTTTGAAGAATCTCCATACTGATTTCCATAGTGGTTATACTAGTGTACATTCCCACCAACAATGTAGAATCCACCCTCCTACATCACTCCCAATTAGAGAAATGCAAATTAAAACAACTCAGATTCTATTTTTCCCTAGAAAGAATGGCCATCATCAAAAAATCAAATAATAAGAGAAGTACATATATTTAAATTACAGGGCCAGTCTTGTGGTAATTCTTTGTCAATACATTTGGCAAAGGCAGTGAATTTTTTCATCTACAATAAAATATAGATTAAATATAATGCCAGAAACATTCTATTTTGCATTTACATGGACAAGTCAGGTTATACAGATTTTATCCTTCCAAACAGAGCATCAGACCATTGCTTAATAGAATCCCTAGAAGTTTTCTTCTAATATGAACATACAAGACAATTACGCTCTCAATGATACAGAGATAACTGTTGCAACTATCCATAATTCATTAACCACCCGAAATCTAACATTGTGTCCAGCATTCTAGAACTATAGCTATCTAGGATAATTCTGTTGTTTTTCAGTGTTACATTTTCTTAGAAACAATTTGCTGAGCTAGTCAACAATTATTTAGATCATGTAGTAAGCAGGGAAAGAATTTTAAAAATTGATAAACTAGTACCTTCTGTTACATAACTGAATATCCGCTGTCATGTTTCTTCGGGATTTAGTAGGAATGTCAAACTGGCTTAGACACATGAATCTATCAGAAACCCTGGCTGATGGGTCAAGTGCTATATGCTATAACTTGAAGTGGTAAGAAATTCAGATCTGTTCTTTGGCTTCCTTAACTTTAAAATCAGGGAATTACCAGTTCCATAAGTTTATTGTGAAAACTAAATGAGTAACATTTGCAAAGCACAGAGCATTTTATTTGGTAAGCACTCAACTTATTATTAACTATAGTTATTATAGATGAGAAACTCTGTACCACAAGAGGAAAAGCAAGATCTGTGAGGCCAGTGTACATGAATTTGACAATTGGCTACTTTGCTTACTAATTATATGGTGTAATTAGTTAATATTGTTATACCTTAGTCTCCTTATTCATCAAAGAGACAGAGAGTAATGACAATGACTTTGTAAGTATTGAAGAAGTTGACTCATATTAAGCCATTAGGGCAAAGATTTGCCCACAGTAATCATACAATGCTAGATAGTGTTAGCACATAGTGATTTAATGAGCAGTTTAAACCAGTCATTACTGAACTTAAATAATTCCTGTAATCAAACTAAACCTAATAACGTGTGTAACCATGAAACATTTGGCTTCCTAACATTATATTGGAATGTATATCTTCTGGATACTCAGAAAAAGTAGAAAGGCTCAACAATCTCAACTTCTCTTTTGTCCCTGCCGTGCCATTGGACAGAGTTCAAACTCTGAAGCATTAAATCTGGGCTCCCTGATGACTGGGTCTCAACTTTCATTTCTAATCTCTTCATAACCATCTTGCTTTTTCCTAACACTGTGTATTTTCACTCCTGGTTTTACCTTTCTCAAAGGCAATTAGTATGGTCCCCCTTTCCTAATGAATATGTGTTCATCTGTCAAGATCGGCTCCAGTGAAATACTGTCCAACCCCTTTGAGGGACTGCTATTTCTTTGTGCTGTCATAGAACTTGCCTTAAAAGCCCTAATATAAGTTATGTCATATTAAATCATAATTACTTAAGTCCCGCCTTCCTCCATAGAATGCATACATAGATAATATGGCATAATATTCGTGCATTCTTCATACTTAATATTGTACGTAGCATGCAGTGGTTACCAAACACATTGTTAACAAAAAAAAATGAATACATTTTAAAATAAATCAAAATTCCCATAAGCTGTACTCCAAAATAGTTCATACACATAAACTTTCTAGTTCAGGGGTTCTGAACTGTGGCTATGATTAAATCATTTAGACAGCTTCTGAAATCATTGATTTTAGGATCAGGTGGAGTGCCAAGAAATTTATTTATTTTTCTTAAACATTCACAACTCATTCTAATATGCTGTGTAGTGTTTTTACATGCCATTTATAAAATTAATTTTCATAAATGATATAAATATGAATACAAGTGCTGTTCCATTAAGCAAAGCAGCATTTGACAACAGAGAATAAAGAAATGTTTGTGTGATTATCTCTTATTAACCCCTTCTGAGTGTGACAATATTTTAAAATTTGCACCCATAATTTACATTTGTAAACATTTTAAAGGCATGCCTTTGTTCAGAAACACCTGTATCCTCTCAAATATTCTTCATATTATCAATATGAAGTAAATGATACTCAGAGAGGTAAAGCCACTTGTTCTTTTTTTAATTTTTTTTTCCTTTTTAAGTGATTTTAGTAGTACATGTTCACAATTCATGCAGCTTACAATCATCTTGGGGAGTTGTTACATGTACACATGACAGCTTCTTTCTTTTTTTTTAATCCCCTTCCCTCTCTCTCTCTTCCATGAATTGCCCTATCCCACTTTTTATTCTTATTGATATTATTAATTTTAGCTCTTGTTATGGCATATAATATTTGCATTATTTGAGGTTATTATGTTCCTGTAAATGGAATGCCTTCATTCTACTTATTCCCCCTCCCCCTCCTTCTCACTCCTTGCACTTTTCTCCTTGGACCACTTTTCCCCTTGGACCACTTTTCTAATGCAAGAGATCCATCTCTAAGGCCCCTTCTATCCTTTATTACTCTCTTTGTGCTTTGTCTCACTCAAATGCAAGATACCATATGGTATTCAAGCTTCTGTTCTGGTTTATTTCACTTAACATTATATTTTTCAAGTGCATCCATTTTCCTACAAATGTCTCGAATCTGTCATTCATTATAGCAGAATAGTATTCATACTGTGCTGATATACACTATTCATGCTATTCTGTGAAAATATATATATATATATATCTTACATTTTCTTTATCCAATCATCTGTTGATGGTTATACAGCCTACCTCCAGGATTTAGCTATTAGGAACTGTGCTGCTATAAACATTGGTGTGCCTGTATCGCTGTAGTATGATGACTTAAGCTCTTTGGGGAAGATACCCAGCAGGGGCATCTCTGAGCCATATGGAATTTCTAGTTTCAGTTTCTTAACAAATCTCCATACTGATTACCATAATGGTTTTACTAGGTTCTCACCAACAATGAAGGAGGATTCCTTTTTCACCACAGCTTTGCCAGCTGTGGTTTTTGATTGATTTCTTAATGACTGCCATTCTTTGCAGAGTAAAACAGAATCTTAGTGTTTTTTTAATTTGCACTTCTCTAATGGCCAGAAATGTTGAGTATTTTTTCATACACTTGTTGATCATTTGAATTTCGTCCTCTGTGAAGTGTCTGTTCATTTCTCTTGCCCATTTCTTGACTGGCTCTTTCATTTTAGGTGGATTAATTTTTTGAGTTCTTTGCATGTTCTAGATATTAGTTCTCTGTCTGAGGAGTAGATGCAAAACAATTTTTCCCATTCTATATGTTGTCTCTTTACTGATTGATTCTTTTGCTGTGTAGAATCTTGTTAGTCTGTTATAATCACATTTGTTAATTCTTGCTGTTTCTTGTGCAATTGAGGTTCTGCTTAGAAAAATCCTTTCCTATACCTATGTCTTCAAGTGTTTTACCTGTTTTATCTTCCAGTAGGTTTAATATTTCTGTTTTAATGTTTAGATCCTTGAACCATTTGATTTTTTTTTTAGAATACAGTTTTAAACAACAGCATTCTAAAGCCCCAAACCTATGCTGTTTCCAATTATCATGTGCTGCAGCTTAACCATGGAACTACCAAGAAAATAGTTTGACTGATGAACTTTGGAAATATTTATTACTGACACACTTGATTTTTATATTCTACTATAAAATACTTAAATATGAAATCTTAAGCACGTATCACTGTTTTTCTAGAAAAATAAAAGAAAACAAAATAAAGTCCTATTTGCCATTCATTGCATGAAAACAAGTTAGAAAGAAGGGGGATGAGAATGAAAGGTATGAGGGAAAGAAGAAAGAAATGAAGAAAGCAAAAGAAAATCATGAGTAGAATTGCTCCAAAATCCTAAATTCCCACAATTGTGTAATCTGAAATAAATCTCATAATTTATGAAGTTATCCTCAAGCAAGAGTTAAAATTTATGTCAACATTTCAAATTTAAGACTGAGATTCTCAGTTCAAGACCTCTGTTCTGATCTCTTGATGTCCTATGGACTCATGTCTGGTTTCCATAGTGACTTTTTATGAGTCTTAAATAATAAGAAAAATTGATTTTTCTCTCATCACACATTTCAGAATCTTGGAATTAGAAACTTTCCTGCAGCATCTCAACGGACATTGTGTTTAATTCAAATACCTTTAAATTACCTAATAAATTATCTCTCAACAGACAAGTGAAAGAAAGAGAAGAAAGAAAAAATCATGGACACCATAAATCAAATATTTAGATATAGATAAACATAGACATAGATTATTAGATAACACTTAAATAGTTTTGATTTTTTACTCAAAACATTTTAAAATGGCTCTACTGCATCAAACAATATGAAAAACACAATTTTTAAAGTTCCCTAGATTTGCATAATTACCACATTTATCATAGGGAATTGGTACCTGTACATAATAGATCTTGATTCTTCTTTTTTCCCCATTCCCTTCCCCTTCTTGCAACCACTCTTTTCCTTCTTATTTACAAAAACTTTGTTTTCATTTTTTTTCCTTTTATTCTTTTTTCCTTTTTCCCTTCTTTCCATTCCCCCCTGCCTCCCTTGTTCCCTTTACCATTTGAACATTTTCTTCCTATTTCCCAATATCTATCATCCATTTTGGTCCTCATTTACACTTTCAGTTTCTCACACAAAAGAAACAATGTGATATTTAAACATATATGTCTGGTTAATTTCATTTTAACTTAAATGCCTTTAAGTTTCATAATATATTGTCACTCAATGAAAGAGTGGAGAAACATGCATCCATTTACCAAAAGATGTCTCTGGTATATCAAAAGTGTACTAATAAAATTGATCAATTAAAGAATAATAATTGGAAATCTAGTGTACTGTTTTTGCAGTTTTCCTGTAGACATGAAAGTTTTCAAACTAAAAAAAAAAAAATTGAGGGGAAGAGACTTAACACATACTGTGATTATATTAACCTGCAAAAAATGTTGTCAAAAAAAGTTCCCTAGAAAATTTGCCATCTTGATTAGAAATATATTCCATGTAAATTCAAACTGTTTTCTCAGAGTCATAAATATGTATTCATAATTTCAGTCCAATTCTTTTTATTTCATTGTTCTGTGTCTTGTATTATAAATAATTATTTTCTTTTGGAACAGGTAAATGATATATTGGCATATCTATAACAGGATAAAGTAGCAGCTTCCTATATAACCTTAATGTCACAAACTCAAATGACTTGACCACTCTTTTTCTTTAAGTACCTATCAAATGCATGTTTCAAAGTTTTGCGAATTTCTAATCAGAGAATTCCACAAGATATGGTTGTTTTTTGTTGTTTAAATGATTTAGTGCTACTTTTATGAACATATGAAAACATTTTTTTCTATGAATACCCTTTTTGGTCACTGTTATGTCACCTTCATTGCTTAGGACACATCTGTCACTTAGTAAGTTTTTACTGGATGAATTAATGAATCAATATCCTTAAAATTACCTTCCATTTACTTTGTTAACCCGTGAATTCATGAAATTACCTTCCATTTACTTTGTTAACCCGTGAATTCATGAGAAACAAAAAGAAACAGCTGAAATAAAGACCTATTAAGACATATTGTTAAAAAGAAAGTACTAAATGTATATAAAACACACACACACACACACACACACACACACACACACAGTAGACATACATATCATGGAAAGAATTAAATTCATGAACCAGAGTACCACTCATAGATATTAAGATTTAAAGTCTAATCCAGACCACAATGCCTTATAAATGATTAATGAAATTAATTTTTATAATTTACACTGATAGAGATTGTGTCCTTTATTTTTAATTATTTAAAGATAGAATTATGAAATCTTCAGGCTATACATCATCTTAAAGCAGTTTTCAGACAGAATATAAAAGACCAATTAACTTTGAACTTCATATTTATTAAAATTTTTCTCTGTATAAGTGTGACCCAAAGATTTAATATGATATATTTATACTACCTAAAATATTATCTTTCTGAAATTCAAACTTAAGTGGCTGTGTTGTATTTTTATGTGTTAAACCTGGCAACCCTGTATTTAAGTGATTAACTCAAACTCTTCTGTGATCTGGGAAGTTCACATTCTATTTGGGGACATGGGGGAGAAAACAGTAGTGATAAGATCCAATCAGTGCCAGGATGAAATGTGCATAGGTTGCTATATGAGGGCATGTTATGAATACTTTGAAAGTACAATAATCAGCTTTCCTATTGCTGGGACAAATTACCTGGAACCCACAATTTAAGAGTAAATATTTGATATGTCTCATGGTTTTAGGGGATTCAGTCCATAGTAGGTAGTTCTAGGGCAGAAATATCACAGTAAAAAGCACAAATCCTTAGTTCATGGCAGCTGGGAAGCAGAGCAAGGAAACAGTGCCAGAGAGGTAGAAGCCAAGGACTGTATATAATACCCAAACTCATGGTACCAAAACCCACTCAAACATACCCAGAAGAGTGCTATATTAATCCCCTATGCAGTTCCAAAATCAATCGATTTGACTTAAGATTAACCACCACAGGAACCACCTACAAGACCAAATCAAGATTCTAAAATCAACTATTAGAAAAACTAGAGTATAATATGTAGTTATATACTAAAAGTAAAAAATACATATCTGGCAAGAAAGAGCAGGACCACAGTGGAAGGCCAGGACAAAAATCTCTAGGTATTTTGAAAAAAAAAAATTGTCCTCTTTAAGCTTCCTCATGAGTTCATAGTTCATGATATCAAATGACCTCCAACCTGCAGTATTTGCAGTAGATATCAAAGGGGCATCATTTAAAAGCAGCACCCAGACTAACACAGCATAGCCAATGACAAATTTTTTAGGGTGCACACATACATCAATAGTTAAAGCCTCTGGCAGATTCTGTAGAAATTTGAAAACAACTTTGATTAATGTTTCTTTAAAAAGATTACATCATATTTTCTTCTAGTGCTTTCAAGGTTTTTATTTTAATGTTCATTTTTAAGTCACCAGCATTTATTTTTTTCTAATGTATGATGCAGAGATTCATTTCAGAACACTAGCACCAACCATAAAATTAAATAATCTGTCTTTTCTTCATTGATTTGAAAGCTATTTTTACTTACAATCTTTCTTTTCTCATTCAAATTCTACAACTTCTTGTCCAAGAACATGCATTGGTACATTGTAGACATAATAATCACATTCATCATAGTTAGTTTTACTTATAATTTAATAATCAATTTTATTTAAGTCAATTTTTACATCAATAGTTCTCAACTAAGGACAACTTTGCCTCCTGGGAAGCATTTGAAAATGTTGCGACTTATTTTTGATTGTCACAACCTGGGAGTGATAAAGCCACTTTTAGTAAAAGCCCATGGTCTTACCTAAACATTGTATATTGTACTAAAAAATATTTAATGTTGTATATTGTTAAAAAAAAGAATTATCTGTCCTAAAATATCCTTAGTACTGAGACTTACTAGTGTTATAGTTACTCATTAGCATTCTAGACTTTATATTCTAGTTCATTATTCTATTTGTTCTTACTATGTTATTAGCTATTCATATTAGTTATCATAGCATTGTGATATATTTTAATAATATTAATCTTTCTTTAGTGTATACATGTTTTTTCAGAATTTTTCTGGTTATACCTGGTTGTGTATTTTACACAAAACTAATTTTAAAACTATATTTCCCTAACACCCCTTTGCTGGATTTTATTAAACTTTCCTTTAGAATGTTTGCATCAATATGAATATATTGTACTTAATCCGACACTTAAAACAATTATAATACCAACTATACAATAATTTTTATACTGTAGCAAATAAAACAAAGAATGAAATTGGTCATTTTTTAACAATATGGGTTATTTCTTATAAAATGGAGAAGGACTCTAGATTTAAATGGAAGCATATATGTGTTTATGTATGCGTATGTACCATACACTAATTGTGATATTTCAGTGTGTGCACCTCCATGACATGATGAGTTCTCCCAGAGAACAGTGAAAAACAAAACTGTAACTCTTTCCAGTTTCTCTCTCTTGATCTGTGTCTGGATCACCACACCTCATTTAAGAAAATATGGACAGACTCTCTTAAAAGGACATATAAATGTTCACTCTGTTTTCACCAAAATCATGTTAAATTTTGGAATGCTGTCAACCAAAATCTCAAAGACTATCTGATTTATTTATGTGGTCTAATAGTCTGCATCCAAACAAACAATGGGAAAAAAATATTTTTGTTATCTACTAGAGGAAGCTGAAAAGTTGAACCAGTTGAATATCCCTAAGACAGTCTTTAAATGAAATTACACAAAATGTTATGAGGCTACATAAGGACTTCATTCAACTCTAGAAAAGATAAAGGAAAATATGCTTCTAATTGACAAGAACAAGTGAAAATAAGAAGATGTGATTAAAATTTTTTCTATTTCTTCTAAAATATGCAAGTATACTAAAGTAAGAAAAGCTAGTGCAAACTAAAGGAAACAGCAATTTTAAAATAATATATAACTAGCTGAATGCTGAGTGTTAGCTCATTCAAGGGATATTTTTTCATATCTCGTTTCAGCATATCCTTTTCTGAGATTTACTTTTGAAGAGACCTAACAGAGAGAAATAAAAAGAAACAGGATGTGGTTCTGTCCTGGAGTTCTCAGTGACCTTATTCTGTAGCAGTTGTTTCTGAGGCATCTGTATCAATCCAAGAAGTTTTCGGGTTTGAAAAAAATAGCACCAACTCACTACTAAATGTACTTATCAAACTGTATTATTAACCTAGCTCTAAAGTCCTCTGGTGGAAAAGCAATGCCAAAATAATGTATAATTCATGGCTTGTTGTATCAGATTGATACCTGTACCATAAGCCATAAACTAATATATTTAATGCTTCATTGTAAATTCTACTTAGTTTTTTGTCTTGTTTTGTTTGTTTTTGGGTTTTTTAACATTTGTGGAAATGATAAATCAAGTTTCCGAGGGAAAACGCAGAGGTGCTATGGTTTATTTTGAAAATATCCCCCAAAGTCTCAGGCACTCATGGACAGGGATTTTTTGAGGGTAATTGAATCACAGTAGCAATATACTGTAGCTGACTTGCTGTTAGAAGGTTGATCCTGGTCAGAAGAAGTGGCTCACAGGAGACACACCCTGGACAGGAGTATTTCCCTTCCCAGCTCCTCCCTTCTCTCTCTACTTCCTGCCCATGATGACCTCAGCAGCTTTGCTCTGTGATGCCCCTCTGCCATACCAGTCTGCCTTGGAGCTGGCTGATGATAGTCTGAAATCTCTAAAATGGTGAGCCCAAATCAAGCTCTCCTCCCTTCAACAGTGGGTGTCAGGCTTGTCTTAGTGATAAGAGAAGTGATTAAGACAAGAGAACGTCTGGATTAGTGTCTGGCTGAGTGTCAAGGGTCTTACAAGAGTTTGAATTTCAGATCCTAGACTTATTAACTGTGCAAACTTGAGCTGAATATTTAAAATATTTGGAGCATCTGTTTCATGTCTTTAAAACGTCAACAATGAAATCTTTTTTCTAAAGTTGTCAGAACTTTAAGAAATAATTCATATAAAATACTTTGCATAAAATTTTCTATGCAGGAGGTGCTAAGTGGATGAAATTCACTATACAGTATATCTGTAAGTATTAATGCCAATTTAAGCCAACAAAGAAAAGATTTATTTTTCCAGTCTATCAATATTCTACTTTCATTGATCCTTTAAGTCTAATTATAACAGAACACCACAGCCTACATTTCATGACATATTTAACACATTCGCTGTTTCCTATGTATTTTAGTCATTGCCTAAGTATTTTACATAAACACAAAATAAAACATAATATTTTTACCATTTATTGAATCTCAAAGTGACAAGAATCACACTAAGCATTTTTATTTAATCTGCATAATGATTCCATGGGTTAGGTAATCTCTCTCCATTTCCCCTTCCTTCCTCCTTCCTTCCTTCCTTCCTTCTTTCCTTCCTTTTTCCTCCCTTCACTCTAGTTCATGTTTAAATGTGATAACTCTAGTTCATTTAAACATGAACTACAGTTAACTATAGTTCATGTCTAAATGAGTTTAGAGTTAATAGTTTTGTATGTCTATACTACTTATTCAAGTTTCATATAAATTGATTCTTTTTGAACTTCTCAGTTCAAAAAAGCCCATGCTTTTCTCAGAGAGCAATATACTAATCAAAATAATGCAACAGGTTTTCTAAGAACTGATAATATCTGGATTATAAACATAATTTTTAAAATATATTACTTCCCAACGTGTCATACTGAACCTTTATTTGCAATAAGGTAATGGAGTCCGTCAACAAATCTCATATTAAAGAAAGTTTGTTAAGGTAATGGAGTTCTATTGAAAACATAGTTATCCCATTTGAATCCACAATCTCTCCATTCAATTCAGGAAAGACATGAAATATGAGGGATAGTAAGGATCTAGTCACTGAACAGTTTTTCTACCCTAATGGATACAGATGCTTTCCCTTTAAACATCAAGCATGCTGTCTGCCTGTCCTAGTTTTTATGTCCTTCACTATTGATTTACAGAAGAACAATTTAGGAAGCAACATTCTTCTTTTGATGCTGCTGATATAATAATATCAAAGAGGTACGTCTTACCTCATTTAATTTGATGTTCAGATCCCTTAGAGATATGTTGTTTTCTGCATCATTGATAACTCTGTTTTTTCATGATAGAATTCAGTCAGCTTTATTCACTTTGTCTTTACTGGTCTATTCACTGAATGAATGGACGTGAATCACTCCAACAGTCCGTGCTGTCCATTAGCTCTTTAGGATGGGCATCCCTTTGCCCAGCTAGCTGGCTGGCAGAGTGGCCTCCTGATTTGTGCATGTCTGCTAACCTTCTTTGTCTTTTATGTGGAGCTATTGGGACACTGTAGTCTGCTCCAGCAGTTTTAAGATCATTGAAGAACTAAATATTTGGGGTTACCACCATCTTTTTAACAGATACCACATTCTCTTCAATCATGCTAGTCCTGGCTGCTCCAGATGAATTTTGGAAATTTTTAAACCAAAAACAGGATCCATATATATCTATGTTCACATGTAAACATTAACTTCAGATTTCCTAAGAACAGTCTTCCATGACCGAGTCTGAGAAAAAATGATGGTTTGTTCTCAACTCTCCAGGTAGGTAATATGATGCAATTATTCCCTCCTCAAAAGCAAATCCATTCTTACATACAGATTCTCCTGAGATACTCTTTTCTAGAATTGAAGAAGGGTAACACGACATTTTTCCCTTTATGATCAGAAAATATCTCAGCAAAAACAAAAATTCTAGGTTTTAAAACTATGTCATCTATTCTCATACTTATCTTTTTTATAATATATTGATGGAAATGCTTGTTGAATATGGAAGAAAATGCTGTTGTTGTGTGAGGATCTATTTCTGGGTTTTCTATTCAATTCAGTTGATCTATCTGTCTATCATTTCACTGATACCACACTATCTAGATTACTATATTTTATAATACTTTCTGAAGTTTATTAATATTAACCTTCCAAATTTGCTGCTATTTTTAAAGTTTTAAGAGACTGATATCAGCAAGATGCAAAAATAAGACACACACCTTGTTTCCCCAAAAGACACTGACTTACAAACAGTATACGGTCTAAAAAGCATTAGGAGGACTCCAAATCCCATTGTGAAGCCACAGTAACCTAAGCAAGTGCAAAGCCAAGAACAACCACTCTAAAATATGTAAGAAAAGATGTTGTGTTTCGACCATGACTGCCCCTTCCCAAGTCCAGCACAGTTCAGTAAATTTGAAAGAAAATACCCAACTGGTAGCTTTTCTCTTGAGAGGGAAAGGGAAAAATGGAACATATACCCAATGTTTTCATTTTTTAGAGGCCTGTCTGTGAGATTGTTCTTTTATCTCAACTGAATCAGTGTGCTGATGGAGAACTAGCACATTTTGGATGCCTGGGAGCCACTCAGAATTCAGCAGCTTGTTGTAGCATCAGAGAATTTGCAGTACCACAGAAAAACATCAGAGACAGTAAAAGATTATGGGCTCTTGAAAAATAAACCAGAAAGTCCTTCTGAGTAGAAAATTATATGCAGAAGCATAGAGAATGCTCATTCACAAAGAGGAGTTAAGAGGCTCCCAGAATCCCTAGTGAGCCTGCTGGTGAAATTCTTTCCCATTTATAAAGCCAGTTCAAAAAGTGTAAGAGAGGTGAATGCCTTTGCTTTTTCCAATGCCCAAATCCCACCAAAAAGTACAAACAAAAATTGAGGTTTAAGGAGAGACAGGAAAGCATAGCTCAATCAAAGAAACAGAAAGCATCTCCAGAAGCCAATTCTAAATAAACAAAATTATGAATTACCTGACAAAAAAATTGGAATATTTTCCTTAAAGAAGCTCAGTGAGGTACAAGAGAATGTAAGTAGAACAAAACAAAACCAAGAAATGGATTCATGAACAACATGAGACTAACAAAGAAAAAGATAGAAACTATTAAAAAAAAAAAGAGAACCAAACAAATTCTGGAGATGAAAAGACAATAACTGATTGAAAAATTCTATAAAGTTATTCAGTGCAAACTTGATCGAGCGGAAAGAAAAATCTGTGGACTCAAAGATAAGGTAATTTGATACTGAGTCAGAGGAGCAAAAGGAAAAGAAACAATGGTGGGTGAAGAGAGCCTATATTAATTATTGGATACCATCAAGGGAACTAATACGTATATGAATGTGTGTGTGTGTGTGTGTGTGTGTGTGTGTGTGTGTGTGTGAATTATAAAAGAGGACAGAGAGAAAGGGACAGAGAGCTTATTTGAGTAAATAACACCTGACAGCTTCCCAAATCTGTGGAAGTAAATGTAAATCCACATTTCAGAATTTCAAGGGATTTCATCCAGGATTTTTGAAAAGAGGCCTACAATGATGCACAAGATCGAACTTATAAAAGACAAAATTAGAATATTGAAAACAAAAGAAAAAAATCTCATCATATACAAAGGAGTCTCTATAAGATTATCAGTGGATTTTTCAGCAGAAATTTTAAATCTGAAAAGGAAGGGAGTAGAATGATATATTTGAAGTGCTGAAGGACCAAAAAACAAAACAAAACACCGTGATGAAACATTATCTGTTGAAAATGTCATTCAAAAATGGTTGAGAAATAAAGACCTTCCCATATAATCCAAAGCAGAGAGAGTTTAATATCACCAGACTTGCCTTGAAAGAAATGAAAAAGGGAGTCTTTCAGTTTGAAATGAAAAGATTACTAGAAAATAGCATGGGAAGATTTTTAAAAAGCTTTCTTGAGAGGGTAAACGTTCAGAAAAATACAGAACCCTGGCCTGTTGCAATGGTGTTGTATAAATCATTATTAATTCTAGCAAAGAATATAAAATATAACAGCATAAAAAGAACTATTACATTAAAAGTTCATAAATGGGTACTACATATATATATATATATACACACACACACACACGCGCGCGCACACACACAGTCTGTTACACTGAAAACAATGTGAAGAAGTGAGAGTTTTTATATGTATTTGAAATTAAGCGGTTATTGCCTTAAAACAGCAAAGCATGATTCAGCATACCAAGAGGACGGTATATGAGACCAGCTGTGATTTCATCCTGGAATATAAGGGTGATTTTACATGCAAATATTAATCAATGTAATATGCCATATTAACAAAATGAAGAACAAAAGCCACATGATCTTCTCTACTGATAAAGGCATTTGAAACAAACAGACACCATTTCATAACAGAAACACTCAAAAAATTAGAACTATAAGGAAATTTCTCCAGAACAGTAAAGACTATCATGAAAACAATTCAGCAAACACTGTACTCGATGGTGAAAAACTGAAAAAATTGTCCCTCTAAGATCAGAAAAAAGACACAAACACATGTGAATAGAAATCAAATATTTTAAAAATAGAACTACCATGCAATTGACATAGATCTATGTATGTTGCTAAAGGAAATGAAAACTGGAGCTCAAAATATATTGATCCACTCATGTTCTTTGTAAGAATATTCATATTAACAAGAGATGGAAGTAAACTAAATGTCCTCTCATGGATGAGTAAATGAAAAAGTGTAATATATAAGTATAATACAATATTATTAATTATTTAAAAAGAAGACAATCTTGTCACATAATATAAATTAAATTGAGGAAAGTATACTGAACAAAATAGACCAGTCAACAAAAACAGATACCACATTACTCAATTTATATGAGACACCTTTGATTAATCTCTTAGAAACAGGAAGTAGAATTTGATGTTTTCAGATATGAAAGAGAAAAAAAGAGAATTTTTGTTCAAGGAGCATAGATTTTTAGTTTTGCCAGATGAAAATATTCTAAAAATATTTTGCATACCAATGTGTAAATAGTTGACACTGCTGGACTGTACAATTAGAAGCAGTTATCACAATGAAGTTTATGTATTTTTTGCTACACAAAACTATTAAAATTTTACAGTTCTTAACTTTTTTGTATAAATTCTTGCCACATCATAAATGCATTTTTCATTTTCCTAATTTTAATAAACTATATTTTTCCATATCAAGATGGCTAGAGAATTATTAATATTGTTGACCTTTCCAAAGAACCAATTCTTGGTTTCATTTAATTTTCTTTAGTATTTTTCAGTTTTTAATTTCTATGTCATTGCTTTTTATGTCTTTAATTGGTAAACTTACATTTATCTGATTTTTTCTGTCTGCTCGTTTATTCTTTTTCTAGTTTTTTAAATTGGAGGTAGAGCCTATTGATTTGAGACTGTATTTCATACTAATATTCATATTTAGTGTAACAAATTTTTTCAATAATGTGTATCCAACAAAGTTTGATCAATTTTACTTTTCTTTTGACATATTTAAAAATATTTTCTAATTTCCTTCATGATTTCTTCTTTATTAATGTGTTATTTACAATGTGTTCCCTAATTTGCAAATATTAAGGGATTTTCCCTATTTTTTGTTATCTGTTCCAGTTTAATTCAATTGTGGGTAATAAACAAACTTCATATAATTTTAATCCTTTTATATTTTTGATCTTCATAGGTTCAGAATTTTGGTGTGTTCTGGCCACATTTAAAATAATGTTATATATGTTTCTGGTGATAGAATTCTATAAATACAAGACGAGTGGTATCTATTTCACTTGTTTGTGCTATTAGCTTTTGCTTTTTATATTTTGAAACAATATTGTTGCATGTATTTTCATTTTGGATCATTATAAATTCTTATTGAATTTACTCCTCTATAATAACACAATGCCTATCTTTATCCCACATTCTGAAGTCAACTCGATTATACTTTGCCTAATATTTTCCTAGAGTATCATACCAAATTGAAAGCAACAATATATAAAGAGCATAACATAGACTTATGCAGGTTTTATTTCATAAATATAGCATCCTGTTAGTTTTGGGAAATATTTAGTGCAGCATATGAACAAAATATAAAGATGGGAAATTTTCATAATCATCTCAATAGATGCACATAAATATTTGTCTAAAATTCAACATTCAGATCAACCCCACGGACTTGGAGATTTGGGCCAGCAGGTCTACATGCTCCAGCCAGCACTGCTGATCCATTCGGCTCCACCCACACACCAGCAGGTAATCAGTTAGGAATCTTTTTTTTTTTTTTCTTTTTTTGGTGCTGGGGATCGAACTCGGGTCCTTGTGGTTGCAAGGCAAGCACTTTAACCGCTGAGCTAAATCCCCAGCCCCACCAGCAGGTAATCAAATAAACTCTCTCTCTCTCTCTTTTACTTTCCTTTCTTTTTTCTTCTTCTTATCTTCTTTTCTGGTCCAAGCCATCACTACATAGTAAAACTAACAATACGCATGCCACTGATGAAAGTTATCGAGTCATAAAGGGTAAGAAGATGTGGGCAAGCTAACAAGGATCTCCTAAAGAGCTGCAGGTTGAAAATCCTGCCCCAGACTTCACTCCTGGAGGCCAGGATCAGCATAGTACACAGCACTAACCACTGCAGACTCAAAGGGCTAACAAGCACAGGATTAGGTTTTGGCCTGTGGACTACCATGAAATGGTGGATATCAGAGAACTCACATTACATATATATGTATATGTATATACAATATATGTATTTTTTTGTTTCTCCTTTTCTTTATTCTTTCTATTATTCATTCTGTTACCCATTTGATGTGTTCTCTTTTCTACCTATTCTTTCTTATTGCTGTTGTTTAGGTTTTCACTTTTATTGACTCCTGCTTTGCTAATATTATTCCTTCTCTCTACTCCCTTTTCTTTCTTTCCTCTTCCTCAACCAACTGCTCTGATTTTTCTTTTTTCTTTTTGTTTTCTCTCTCTCTTTCATTTTTTCATACAAGTGAATATTGTCTAGATTCTATATGGTTTGATCTTCTACTCCCACCTTTCACTCTTCCTATATGATCTACACAAGTTTCTCAAAGTATAAGTAACATCCTTTTATCCTTAAGCCTTGCATCAACTAGAACTCTCTTTACTGATGTCACTAACTTTCCCTATCCTTCGTAACCCCCCCCCATACAGGATGAAAACCACGTTACTAACTGGAAACTCACTACATACAAATTCCTGGTTTGTATTTGATTCTGCTTTATAACTGTATTGACTCTGTCCCTATGGTTAAAAATACAAAGTTAATAGTTACCACAGTCGGTCAATCTTATGAATGTAATATAGCATTAATGAATATAGCATTAATGCTATTGCTATTGCTAATGTACTAGCGCAACAAGGGTGTTATACAGGTTATAACCAGTTGTACTTTATCACATGGCAATACTGGGGTAATAATCATTAACATAGTCCAAGGTTTTGAGATAGACACAAAAGCCAAGAACTACATAGAAGACACCGAAGGAACAGAATTATCCTTGGAAAACATTGATACTTGTCTTCAAGTAACCTCCCCAAAACAAAATATAAAAATCAACAGTGAAACTAAAAGGGGGGAAATATTTATAAACCCAAAGAAAATGATGAGACCCAGAAGTAAAATACAACCCCAGACCCCCCAGCCCACCCAGAACAAATCCAGAGGATAATGAAATAGACGAAATCAGAAAACACCCAACCAAACTTTCAGAAATGATAGCAGCAGAAGTTAAAAAACAAATGGAGAAAGCTATGGAGAATATCAGATTAGAAATAACTGGCAAAGTTAAGAAAGAGATGGTGATCATAACGAAAGACCTGCTTAGTGTGTTTAGAGTAGACACAGATTAAAAAAAAAAAGAAGAAGAAGAAGAGTTTAGAAAAACAATGGAAAACTTGACCACTCAACTCAGGAAAGAAATGGAATCCATGAAATAGATCCAAACAAGTAGTGAAGCAATCAAAAACTGCCCTGAAAGTATCACAGTAGATTGAATGAAAGCAAAGACAGAATCTCAGAAATACAGAAATAGAAGACAGGACTGTAGTTCATGACCATAAGAAAGAAAACTTCTTAAAAATAGCTAGACACTATGAAAAATCAATACAACTGCAAGATGATGCAAAGAAGAACAACATAAGATTGGAGTGAATGAAAAAGAAGGCGACAGTGCAAAGGATATAAAAAGGTTATTTACCGAAGTAACGACAGAAAACTTCCCAAGCATGAGAAGTGAACTTGACATACAGATAAGTGAGGCATATAGCACCCTGGTTACCCATGGCCAAAATAAATCTACACCAAGATATATAATCATCAAGATTCCAGAACTTCAACAAAAGAACACAATACTGAAAATCGTTAGAGAAAAAAACCAAATCACCTATAAAGGTAGACCCATCAGGATCACAGAGTACTTCTCAACACAAACCTTTAAATCAAGGAGAGCCTGGAGCAAAATATTTCAAGTCTTAAAAGAAAACAATTTCCAACCCAGATTGATATACCCAGCCAAGTTATCTTCCAAATTCAACAATGAAATAAGATACTTCCACACTAAAGAACAACTGAAGAAATTCATGACCTCCAAACCACTTCTACAAAATATTTTGAAGGCTATCCTAGAAAAGGAAAAAGGAAACTATAATTACAAGGACACTAATAAAAAGAATCCACCAGGCAAGACAAACAGTTAAATTGATGTGAAACACAGAACCAACAACAGAAAAGATCTGTGACAACAATAAGTCAATATATAACAGGTGTCATCACCAATGTAAATGGTCTCAACTCACCAATCAAAAGAAACAGATTAGCAGCATAGATCAAGAAACCAGATCCATCAATATGCTGCAAACAAGAGACACATTTAACTCAAAAGGAAATCCATAGACTGAAAATCAAAGGATGGAAAATAGTATTTCATGCAACAGGAACCCAGAAAAAAGCAGGGGTAGCTATCCTAATCTCATACAAAGTGAACTTCAAACCAAGACTGATCAAGAGGGACAAAGAAGGTCACTACATATTTCTCAAGGGAAAAATCCAAGAGGAAGAAATAACAATCATTAATATTTATGCACCAAATATCGGTGCACCTAACTATATAAAACAAATATTAAGGAACATGAAAGATCAAATAAATACTAATACAATTATAATGGGAGACTTCAATACACCATTGTCACAAATAGACAGATCAACTAGACAAAAAATTAACAAAGAAATATCAGAACTGAATCAAATCTGCAAACAAATGGACTTAGGAGATGTATACAGAGCGTTCCACCCTACAACAGGAGAATACATATTCTGCTCAGCTGCACATAGAACGTTCTCCAAAATAGACCACATACTAACTCATAAAGCATGTTTAAGTAAATGTAAGGGAACTGAAATTATACCATGCATACTATCAGACCATAGTGCAATAAAACTGGAATTCAATGGTAACAGAAACAATAACAACAACAAAAAAAATATAAACACATGGAAACTAAATAACATCTTTTGAACAACAGCTGGGTCACAGAAGGAATTAAGCAATTTATACAGTTTAATGATAATACCAATACAACATACTGGAACCTATGGGATACAATGAAAGCAGTACTACAAGGGAAATTCATTGCGTTGAACTCCCACATCAGGAAGACAAAATGAGCTCAAATAAACAACTTAATATTGAACCTCAAACATCTAGAAAAAGAACAAATCAAACCCAAAGCGCATATAAAAGAGGAAATTAGTAAGATCAGAGCAGAAATTAGTGCAATTGAAACTAAGAACACAATACAAAGAATCAAAGAATTGAAGAGTTGGTTCTTTGAAAGAATAAATAAAATAGACAAACCCCTAGCCAATCTTATCAAAAAAGGAAAAAAAAAAACCCAAATCCATGCAATAAAAAATGAAAAGGGTGAAATCACAACTGACCCTATGGAAATCCAAAGGATCATCAGCGTCTACTTCAAGAACCTCTACTCAAGCAAGATGGAAAACCCTGAAGAAATGGACAGATTCTTAGAAACATATGAACTACCAAAACTGAATCAAAATGACATAAGAATACTAACTAACCCAAGATCAGACACTGAAATCAAAGAGGTAATTAAAAACCTACCAATAAAGAAAAGCCCAGGTCCTGAAAGTTTCACAGCTGAATTCTAAAAGAAATTCAGAGATGATCTAATACCACTATTCCTCAAACTCTTTAATGAAATTGAAAAGGAAGCAATACTTCCAAAATCATTCCTGGAAGCAAGCATTAGCCTGATACTAAAACCAGAAAAAGATCCAACCAAAAAAGAGAGATACAGGCCAATTCCCTAATGGATATAGATGCAAAAAATTCTCAATAAGATACTGGCAAACAGAATACAACGAATTATCCAGAAGATTATACACTGTGACCAAGTAGGATTCATCCCAGGGATGCAGGGATGGTTCAACATATGCAAAGCAATACATGTAATACATTATGCCAACAGAATCAAAGACAAAAATCACATGATCATCTCAATAGATACAAAAAAATTTTTGACAAAATCTAACACTCATTCGTGATAAAAAAAAAAAAACCTACAGAAATTAGGACTGGATGGTCTATCTAAATCTGATAAAAGCCATTTATGACAAACCAATGGCCAACATCACACTAAATAGTCAGAAACTGAAAGCTATCACAATAAAATCTGGAACAAGACATGACATTATCACCACTATTATTCAATATAATTCTAGAAACATTACAGTAATCAGGCAAGAGAAAGAAATAAAAGGAATAAAGATAGGAAAGGAAGAAGTTAAACTATTGTTATTTGCAGATGACATGATACTCTACATAGAAGACCCCAAAAATTCCACCAAAAAACTTCTAGATTTAATAACTAAATTCAGTTGCATATCTGGGTACAAAGTCAACACCCAAAAGTCGATAGTATTCTTATATACCAATAACAAAGTCACTGAGAAAGAAATAAGAGAAGATATACCTTTCTCAATCGCATCAAAAAAAAAAAAATGAAACACCAAGGAATCTACCTAACAAAGCAAGTAAATGATCTTTTCATTGAAAACAATAGTACTCTAAAAAAGGAAATTGAAAGGGATATCAGACAATGGAAAGATATCCCATGTTCTTGGGTAGGAAGAACCAACAATAGTGAAAATTGCCATACTTCCTAAAATTACTATACAGATTTAATGCAATTCCAATCAAAATACCAATAACATACTTCACAGAATTAGAGAAAACAATCATGAAATTCATCTGGAGCCAGAAGAGACCAAGAATAGCAGAAGCAACCCTGGGCAACAGGAATAAGGCAGGGGGCATCACAATCAATGACTTGAAAACATACTATAAAAGCTACCGTGACAAAAACAGCATGGTATTGGCACAAAGACAGACCCAAGGACCAATGAAACAGGCTAGAAGATACAGAAACAACTCCAAACACATTCAAATACCTCATCTGCCAAACACCCTCACTAGAAGAAAGATCCTCTTTAATGCATGCTCCTGGAAAAATTGGCTTGCCACATGCTGGAAACTAAAACTAGATACATGTTTTTCACCGTGTACTAAGCTGAAATCAAAGTGGATCAAAGATCTAAACATTAAAACAGACAGTAAATCTACTGGAAGATAGATTAGGAAGAACTCTGGAAGACATAGGTGTAGGAAAAAAAATTATGAACAAAACCTAGTCTGCATGGGAAACAGTACAAAGAATCAGTGCTTGGGATGGTTCAACATATGCAAATCAATACATGTAATACACCATGCCAACAGAATCACATCCTATTAAAAGGCTAAAGAAATCACCAATAGAGCACGGTGAAAACCCACAGACGGGGAAAAAATTTTGCCAGCTGTCCCTCAGACAAAGGTCTAATATCTAGAATATATAAAGAACTCAAAAATATCTAACCCCCCAAATTTAAAGACCCAATCCAAAAATGGGCATATGAAATGAATGAACATTTCTCAGATGAAGAAATACAAATAGCAAATAAATATATGAAAAAGTGTCCAACATCATTGGTCATTCAAGAGATGCAAATCAAAACAATGCTAACATACCATCTCACTTCAGAAAAAACAGCTATTATCAAGAAATCAACCAATAACAAGTGCTGGCAGGGATGAGGGGAAAAAGGAACCTTCCCCACTGTTGGTGGGAATGTAGATTGGTCCAGTCACTGTGGAAATCAGTGTGGGGATTCCTCAAAATCTACAACTAGAGGTTCCATTAGACCCAGGTATTCTTCTGCTTAGTATCTTTCCAGAAGAATTAAAATCATATCACAGCAATATATGCACAACCATGTTCATAGCAACACAATTTGTAATAGCTAAATCATGGAAACAACCTAAATGCCCAACAACTAATGAATGGCTAAAGAAGATGTGGTTTTTCTACACAATGGAGTACTACTCTGCCATAAAAAGAATAAATTAGAGACATTTGCAGGTAAATGAATGCACCTTGAGAACATACTCTTAAGTGAAATAAATCAGACACTCATCAGTGCACATCAAGTTGTTTCTCTGATGTGAGAAACCATAAGTGTAAATAAGAACAAAGAGGTATAATAGATATTATGTAAAAAAAATATATTCAAAATAGAGGAGAGCCCGATAGGGAGAAGGAGGAAAAGAAGGAAGGGAAAGAAAAGAAAGGAGAAAAGGAAAAACTGTAAATAAACCTGCTGCAAATAGGGAAGGGTGGGGGAACGGAAGGAAGGGAAGGGGAAGAGGGGGGAAAACCGAGATATATCATGTACAGGTATAAAATAACCATGATGAATGTGATCATTATGTATAAATGTACCAATACATGTTCTCGGTAAAAAATAATAATAAAAAATAAAAATAAATAAAATTCACCATTCGTTCTTTTCAAAAAGAAACACTCTCAGTGCACTATAATATGAAAGAAATTTCCTCAACCTGATAGAGTACCTATGACAAAACTGTCCCCTGTAGTGAGAAGCTAAATGCGTTCTTAAAAATCAGGAAAAACTCAAAATTATATCCTTTTGGTAAATTTGAATATTCTACTGGACGTAGTTCTTAAGCAAAGTGATATGAAAAGATAAAACAAATGGCCTATTAATTATTTAGAAAGAAAATAATTATTCTTCATTTACGGATGGCACAATAGTCTGTGGAGCGTTTCCAAAAACATATACTCCCAAAGACAGGCTAAGATTAATAAGTGACTTTAAGAAAATTAGAGAACACAAAGCCAATATATAATATTTAGTTGTATTTCTGAATACTATTCAGAGCAAGATTAAGGTGAACAAAAGAGAGTTGCAGGATACTAAATTTAAGAAGGAACTCATTTTCAAGACGATAGTACTGGCAGTAAATAGTTGAATATTAAAAGTATTTGCAATAGCATCAAAATCCTTAGTGGTGACTCTAGTAAAATTATGCAGAAAATTTAATTTTTGGTCTCATTCCCATGACTGGGACAACTTAAAGGAGATGCTGGTTTTGACTTGCTTTTTCTGGAGATTCAATCTATTGCTGGCTGGCTCCCAGGCAGAAATGACATGGCGGAACAGCATGGCCAAGGAGAACCGCTCACCACATGGCAGCCAGGAAGAAGACACAAAATGAAAGAGCCAGTTACAAGAAGGCACCTTTCCCAGTGACCTGCCCACTCTGACCAGGCTCGCCTCCCAACACATGAGAATTTTGGAGAACATTTTAGATCTAAATCATAAATAATTGTATGCTGAAACTTTAAAAATAGAAGAAAGAAGATCGTTAGGAGAAATTAATGACAACTTAAATTGGTGAGCAGATACACTCTATTCACCAAGTACAAGACACAAATTCTCCTCAAATTGATGTAAATATCAAATTCAAGCTGTACAAATCTCTCAGTAAGCATTTTTATTGGTAAAAATTTACAAGCTGAATCAAATTTATTTTTCAAAAGAACTAGAAGAAGCAAAACATTTCTAAAATAAAAGAACAAACTCAACCTTTGATTTTTAATATTCATTGTAAAGTTACAAGAATCAAGGAAACAAGACTATATAAAGTATTATTCCAGTATAAAAACTCTGTAAAAGGCAAAACTAAGATGGCAAACTCAGATTTAAATTAGACAAAAGATATTTGTGAGGGAAAATTCCAAATTGGACCAGTATAGATTTTGGAGTGTTGATAAGATTCAATATTTTGATTGTGGTAGAGGTTACACAATTACATCCATTGGGGCAAATTTGTCTAACAATATTCTTTAAAAGAGTGTGTATTCTGTGTATATTGAACAGTAATAAGACTGACCTTCCAAAATGTTTGAGGAGAATATGAACTTCATAAAGCCTAGCTTGATTGATTTTTATTAGATTACAGTATTGATAACTATGATGAATTTTATGATCCATGGTGATACCACACCTCACTAGCAGCTCTCTTGCATTCACCTATTTTAACATTCATACTGCTATCATGTTTGTTTATTACTCATTTATCCACTAAACCGCTCTCTTGCTTATCTATCCAACAAATTCCTTTTCTGTATGCACTACTAGTCAATCACTGTACATAAGAGAAGAAGCAAAAAAGATGGAAAGACCATGGATGGTGGATTTGGAATGCTTTTCCTCTGAGCTTGCCTCTTTCACAGCTTTCACAGCTTGCCTCTTTCCTGTCAGTGTTGAAGAGTTTTACAATGTGTAATTCTAATTTTTCTCATCTGTAAAATAATGATAATAATATTTACCATCTATTGTCACAGGGTCTGATACATGGACATAATAGGCATTTTAAGTTTCTCTTTTTCTTCTTATTCCAGTATGCCTTTGGGGTTATGGCATCAGAATCACCTGCTGTATGTTAAGGTATAATCTTTGACAACGAGATTTGCAGAAAGCACATCTTAACAAGCACTGAAATTGGGCATGAGGTAATGCTCTGACTTCAGCAGGTTCTTCTTGTTTCCATACTCTGCCATTCTCGCTATTTTTTTACACGCAAAATTTTCTCCTGCAGGATTTCCCTCAAAGAAAAATTTTAATCTTCAACCATGAAGGATCCATTTTTGTGAAAAAGGGTCATCATAGGACTATTGTTTCAGAACATCTAGACTTGCTTATTAAAATCCCAGACTCTTAGTCTAAATCCATTTGGGGGAATGGACATTTTAAAATCTTCAATATCTAGAGACACATTTAAACAAGTTTCCTCTTCTAGGCTGTAATATTTGAGAATCCTAACCTAACCCACAAATAACATTTTGTCAAAGTCTAGGGAAATCTGTGGCCAGTTCTTGTAATTCAATTTATATTTACTGTCTTGTTCCTGGTCCTCATTTGCCAAGCAACAGGAATGGGAGACTTCATTTTATTTTCATGGCCTAATTCTGGATCCAACTTGCAGACCAGTGGATAGAGATTGATTCTTAATGATTTGTCTTTATTCCAAAGGTGTATATTTAAGCAGTTTATACAGAAAAAACAGAAAAACAAAACATGTTTTCCTAGACTTATTTTCTGATTTCATATATATATATGAATTAATCAAATATATCATGTTAGATGGTAAAACACATTACAGAGAAAAATGAGGCAAAGATGAAAATAGATGTGTAAAGTGTAAAGATTATGATTTTAAATAGGATAATCAGCAAATTCCTCACAGAAAGATACTTACCTATCTGCTACCGGCCCTGATTCCTAATATGGCCTACCAAAAGCATTGATTGCAACCCCTCCCTTTTGGGAACATGCCGATAATTCACCAGCAGTCTGATAAAGACTGATTTCTAGGCTACCATATGAACCGTTTTGCCATAATTTTCTCATATCAAGTTCTGTGATGGGACTTAGCTTCCTAGAGACTGGAGTTGGGCCTGATTATGTGGTGTACCCCCATGTCACTTTCCTAATTTGAACATACCAACTAAACCTAGGGATGACAGATCACCTGGATTTTAAGGGTTAACTGCAGTGATTGACTATAACCAGAAGAGGGTAGCAGAGGGTTGCAGAGTAAGAGCTGATAGAGTTGTGCTAGGTCTTCCCCTGCGGAGCTAGGCTTAAAGTATTAATATAGTTAAAGTCAAGAAGCACGTTCACCAGGTAAAGCATTGGCTTGAGAAGAAGATATTTCATAAGAGCTGAGACTAGTCTGGAATTGTACATATCCCGGAAGAAATGAAGAACACAATGTATCAGACCCAATTCTAGGGCCCTTTTCTAAACACATTTAGTCACTAACAGATTTGATTTCTTGCAAAATAAAATAGATCCCTGGGTATATCCCATGACATGAATGTTGACTGCCACTCTAACTCTTGTCTATGTCTTTGGCTTCTCCTACCTTCACTCTGACTCACCCCACACATGTGAAACTCTACCCTATTAAGAGTATAATGCCCCCTAAAGCTGCCATGAGATCTCAAGAGTCAAATCTTTTTCTTCTTTCTATGGTAAATATTTTTTCATCTGACTCCCTTACCTAAGATTGAGCATATGAAACATTAAAACCGAAGCCGCTCAGCAGTCCCTTATTTGAGAACATGAAGGACAGAACAAAGAGTATCTGTGGGGTTGATCTCTGCAATCCCAGCAACCCGCACAGTGCCTGGCACCTTAACAACATTCAAAATTTGTTGCAAGAATTCATCAGATTATTATAGAAGGAAATTCATCCAGATGGTAGTTTTTACAGTCTTTGTTTCTTAGAAGGGCAGTGGTATGACAAATTCCATTTATATTTTATGCCCTACAGAAGCCAGACACACTGCTTTCGTTGTCAGGAGCACCTAGCAGGGGCCCTTCCACCTATCGAATTTCTTGGGTAGTTCCCTGACAGTGATATCAAACAAAAGAAGTTGAAAATGCAGCAGAAGAAAGCAATATGTTGTTAAAAATCACCACCCCCCATAACCCTTGAACTAAACCAAGCCAAAGGTCACCGACGTCCCTGCATTCCTCGTGGCCAGGACACTGCCACCTGTCAACTGCTGCAGATACGCTAGCAACTGTCTCTAGAAAGAAGCTAATAAACATTCTAGGCAAGAAGCCAGGCAATATTCTTGATTCTTAATCCAAATAAATGAAAAGATAAAAAGAAATAGGGTTGACTTTTCTTGCTAACAATGCTATAAAAATAAATTCAAAAGCATTTATCTTTCTTAACCTCCATAATAAACTTGTAAAAAGGTATTGTTATTATCATCATTATTGTTGCAATTATTATTATGTTCTAATTTTTGGAATACAATGATGTAAAGGGAGGTAATAAGACAACATTATTCAGGCGACCCACTGAGCTCTTTTAAATTCAGAACTCTTGTTATTCTTTGTCTTAGTCTTCTATGCTGCCTCAATCCAATTCAAGGTAACATTTATGCCATATTCTGTAGTTTATAACATGCTACTACTGATTTTCTAGTTTATATATCACTAGCTCCCTCTTTTAAAAATAAAATATTAATTCTCTCTTTGGAAAAATATGTATATCAATCAGAACAGAAACACATGAATTTTGGCACATGAATTCAGTCTTTGAACAAATGTCCTGCCCTTGCAAACTGGGTGAGTTTGCTTAAATTACCACCTAAGAATAGAGCAAAATCAGGGCTCACAAGGTAATATCTGTCCTTTGATCTTAAGTGCTTAACATCAACACAAACGAGTATACATAAAGTGAAAAACACTTAAACAAACTTGCATTTCTTTTATTCAAAATGCTGAAAATACAAGTCAACCTTGCCATTTGAAGACAAAATAAGCACAGTACCTGAAGTTTTCTAATGTCCAAGCGTTGAAGTATGGATAATATTAGCATAATTATTATCAGATAAGGAGAGGAGGAAAAGATCAGGTGAAATTATCCCAGGTTTTTGCCAGAGTGAATTATGGAATTTTTGGTTATTACTGAAAAAGTAAAACAGGACTGATTTTGCAAGTAGAGTCTAGTAAGAAATAAATATATTATATGAGAACTGCTTGAATCAGTACTAGGCAGCAATGAAAGAAAAATCCTGAAATTAATAGCAAAGATTCAGCAGATCTGAAATTCAAATGAAAATATAATGTATTAGTTACTTTTCTCGAGTCAACGGTTTGCAAGAGAGCAGATTTAATACAGGACAGGTCCAAGTTACAACATTCATACATACAAGCCCAGTGCAGGAAGGGTGCAGAACATCTACCCAAAAGATCCAACCAAGGACTGGGAGCCCTCAGCACTGTCCCATGTACATCCATGTCTACACTAAAAGGCTGAAGAAATCTGTACTAGAACCAGAATACAATGCTTGCAGCAGAGATGAAGAGCAGAATTCTGAAGTGAACAGCAGCCATCCTTGATGACAGCAAGACCAAAAGCTCCTTCTGTGACCAGAATAGCTAAGTCCCTTTCTGGAGAACCAGCCACAACAGAGCTTCTCCTGGGAAAGAGCTGGCCCCATCTTCTGCTCCCATTCTCCTTTACATTGTGTGAACAGTAATCTCCAGGTGGATCCTCTATGTCCAGAACCACAACAACTCAGTCCAGCTGGGTTTTCCTCAAGTTGGCCACCTCAGTCCACCACATATGAGTATGATAAAATGAACATTTCTCTGAATTTCATCAATGTCAGAAAAGAAATCAGAAATGGAGTAGGAAGGCTCAATTAATGTAGTGTGAAAAATAAGAAGTAGGAAAGCCTAACGTATCTAGATTATGCTTGCAAATCAAGATAACTATGCAATATTTATTGAGAAATTACTATACGCCAATCTCATTTAATGAATTTTCCATACAAGATTTTATTTAATTCTCAAAAACTGATTAAGTTGATTTAACTACCATCAACATTTTACAAATGAACAATGAGGTCTAGGTATATTGGGAAATTTTTTCTCAAAATCCCATCAGAAACAGAATTGGAGTAGGAATAGATTGATCTCTCTGATATGAGTGTCAGTGACCTTAAAATTATTCTTTCTCATAATTCCAAAAGCATGAAAATATAATTTATAGCAGAAATTTCTTATCTCTGTTATTCAGTATTTAAAGGACTATGCTAACACAGGATACTTCCTTATGATTACCACTTAAAACATAACCAAAATGAGTTATTCCCATGAAACCCTCTCACAGGTTGCAGCCTTCTCTTCATTATACCCTGAAAATAAATGTATATGCTGAGAAACATGTAAATAAGGTTTCCTGCTTTTAGAAATTTGAACTTCCAATGATAAATTGGTGCAATACAGTTGTTTAACAAAGGTCTCTGTTATCTTTTTGTGTATCTTGGAAGTATGAAGCAGCCTCAATATATGAAATAATAGTGATGTTTTTATGCACTGAGATTCCATCTTACCCCAGAAAGAATGGCTATCATCAAGAATTCAAATAATAACATGCTGGAAAGGCTGCAGGGGCAAAGGAGCCCTTCTACATTGTTGATGGGAATGTAAACTAGCACAACTTCTATGGACATAATTGTGGAGACTCCTCAAAAACTAAAACTAGAAATTCCATTTGACCCAGCTAGTCCCCTTCTGATAGCTTCCTGAAATTGTTCCCAACATCATATTACAATGATACATGCATATCCATGTTTATGGCAACACAATTCACAACAGCTAAGTCTTGGAAGCAGCCTAAATGTCCATTAACAGATGAATGGATAAAGCAAACTTAGTATTTACACACTATAGAGTCTTAGTCTGCCATGAAGAGAGAAAGAAAAATTGATGCTACTTGAGCCATAACATTAAGTGAAATAAATCAGACACACAAGCTCGAATAATTTATAGTTTTTCTTATATGAGAAAACCAAATCACAGATAAAGAGAAAAATAAAGGAAAAATAATAGGAATAGAGAAATAGATTTTTCTCAAATAAGAAGGAGATCAAGATGAAGGGAGGGAGGGAAAGGGAATGAAAAAAGAATTCACAGGTGTTTTATACATGTATCAACTCCATACAAGAAATGTAAATATTATGTACTGTAAACAAGTTCTAATAAAAATAAATAAAAGAATTAATTATTAACTTCCATTTTGCCAGTGAGCAAATGGACTCTGACATAGGCACAGAGACACCGGGAATGGAAAGTATGGGCTTACAGATTGTGTCCCTAAAGCTGTCAGCTTCATTTCTAGTCCCAATCTAAAACCTAATGAGTCTTTGGGCCATTAGCTTTTAAAAGAAATACAGAATTACTTCTCTCTCTTCAAAATCATCATGAGTTGAAGTATCTACTCTCTCATAGTCACCCTAAAATTGCTTCATTGGATTCTAATATATCAGGAGTGGTTCTGAAGACGAGGAAAGAAAAACTATTAATTAGTGATTTTAATATATGGACTGAAACTCTCACATAACAAACAGGCTGGTAATAAGATGCTACCGGTATGGTTCAAAGATTCAATAAAAGGCACATCAACATCTCTTTTCTCTCTACATTTTTCTCTGAAGATCACAAGGAGACTCGCCCAAATTCAGGTATCATATTTGTATGCAGAACAGTAAGAAATAGTAAAGGGATAAGTTTATTTATGTAATCTCTAGATATCCATAATTACAATAATAATTAATGATAATAACAACTATAAATAGCAAAATTAATAGTTTGAGTGAATTTTTTGCTAGTCACCAGAATATTTTTCCATAGTGTCTCACATAATTTTTGTAATTCTATTATTTATGCATTATTATTATCTTTGTTTTGTGTATAATAAAAATGGAAGAAAAAGAAAGGTAACAATATATTTGAGCTCCTGTATTTAGTTAAAAAGAAAGCAAGATGCTACCTCTGTTCTTTCTGGATCTAAATGTGATACCAATAGTTCTGTGATATGCTGATTCTTATATTCAATCAATAAGTAATTGACTATATGGATATGTATCCATCCTTTAAAACCTATTTATGGGGTTGGAGATTTAACTCAGAAGTAGAGCACTTGCTTAGCAAGCACAAGGCCCTGAGTTCTATCCCCAGCATGCCCCCAAAAAACAAAAATCTATTTATGAGGCCTCTTCCTTCCTTATGATGCCCTTCATGTCCCATCATTCTTACGAATCTTTTCTCTTACTAGATTTCTTAAGGAATCCTCAGTCTACCAGTCTTTTGCAAATTTCATCATTTCTTAGACTCAATTTGTATAAATCTACTAGACCTATATTCACAATAAGGCTCAAAAATGTTATAGGTAGTTAGTAAATATGGGTTGAGAAGTCAAGTGAAGCCCTTTACCCTGGACCTTCTCCCTGCCTTGTAAACTATTTCAGTGTTGTTCTATAAAGTGCATTGGAAGTCAGGTTTCAACTTGGCTAAGTCCAATTGCTTCGTTTCTCTTTTGCCTCTTTTTCACTTCTATATGCTAATCAAGAAATAGGGACACAGCAGTTTAATGACTAGCAGATTCAACTAGTTCCACTAATAATCACCAGAGTAGAAACAGTATTTTTTTCACTGATAGAATGATAACCCATTTGCATAAAACATCAAATGGCCTGTCTATATAATATATCAAAATTTGTAAATTTTAAGGTATGGATACTTTCAGAAATAATAAAGTGAAAACTGTCACTATCTAGTTGTACAAAATACTCTAGATATGCAGATTACATTTTTACTGTGTTTTCATATTAAGCACATATTTTCTGAGTGTTTTCTCCTCAGTTCATTACTTCCTCAATCTAGAAAATATTAATATCTAGTGTGTCATGTCACTGTATAAGATACTGGAAATAGGGAGTTACTATAATTATTAACAATTTGTTCAAGAGATATTAAGAATAAGAGGGCATTTTTATTAGGAGCGGTATAGAAGATATTACAGGAAAGGAAATATTTGGATAACATTTTGAAGGATAAAAGAGTCTCTTAGATACATATGAAGATAACAGAATAAAGGAAAAATGAAATGTAAAGCTGTCAAAACAACATGGTCCTGTGGTGCAATATAAGTAGTTGCATATGGGTAGAGTGTGGTTTGCAACATAGATATGAGGGAAAAAAGTCGCAAAAGTGGCCAATGGGTCACAGTGCATTTTTTCATCCAGTTGAGGTGTCTTCACTCCTGTAGACAATACCTTAGTTAAAATTAAATGAAAGAAACCATGTTTACATGCTTATTTTTCAGTTACCAAAATGGACTGCCTTCTGCTTCTTGTTCTTTTACCAGATGATACAATAAGATAGGATTATGCTCAGACAAGCCACAGCACTTGCTATTATTCTGGATATGAGGTGTGTTAAGGTCTTAGTCACTTTCTAATTGCTGAGATACAAAATGATACCCATAATTTAAAGGAGGAAAGGTTTATTTGGAATTGGATTGTGGGAGGAGTCTGGAAAGATTTGCAAATGCTGGCTAGTGAAGCCCTAGAATGCTACTTGCTAAACTTAATAGGAGATTCTGATCTGAGCTCAGAAGACCAAGATACTGATAAAAAGGATATTCTAAAGACCAAGCTCAGGAGGTGTCAGTTGAGAACAAAGATTGCATTTACAGTTGGACTGCAGGCCATGTGTGTTATGCTCTAGCGGAAAAAAAAAATCTCTGTGTACATTTTACTCATATTTTGAATCTTTGCAGAAGACTGAGATCACTGGTAATGGACTAGTTAATTTAGGTGAAACCATCTCTATATTTTGCTCATGTTCTGAGACTTTGCAGAAGGTGGAGTATAAGGGCTCTGGACTAATTAATCATTCTCCTAATTCATTAAGAAGAAATTTCAAGACAGTCCAATGTTTAGGCTGCAGTATGGGTACTACTGGCTACTTTACTCAAATATATATTGAGAATCAGGGGCAAATAGTAGAGCAGAAACATTCGAAAAACTTAAATTTTGACCAGAAAGGAATTATGTGTAAAGCTGGGACCAAAGACCTGTGGTTTCTGAAGAGATTAGCACCAGTAAAAAGAAACCAAATACTTTGAACCAAAACAAAAAGGAAAATATTATGAGGGCATCTCATGGATCAGTAAGACCCCACCCAGCACAGGCCCAAGCAGGCCAAAGAGCAAACCTTTCATTTGAGAGGAGTCTCTGGGTCCTCTGCTCAAGATGAGTGGTCTAGAAATTGCTTCACTGGTATTTATTTCATTGTGCTGAGCCATCCAGGAACAGTGCTCTGGCCATGGTCCCAGTGTGTCAGGCTACTACTTGAGCTGACAATAGACTGCCATTGAATGACAGATGATGGTTGTTCAGGCATGCAAAATGCAAGAGTCATGGGGTTATAGAGGCTTCACACAGGTGTCAAAGGGAGCCCTGGGAGGTCAGGCAAAGGGTTTTTTTAGGGAATGTGTGAAGCTGTCAGAATGATCCAAGGTGCAATAGAGACTCCAGGAATTTGGAGATACTAGGAACATGGAACAGCTGCTGTGGAAAGATACATACTCCAAGTGAAGCCAGCCCAAGACAGAGGTTGTATGGAATGCAACTGAAAGGCCACTGGGATGGGACTGCCCAAATCATCTATAACTCACATCTGACCATTGTGTACCCAGGATGCCAAATACAGTACTATAGGATTCAATATTTGCCTGCTAGGTTTTGGTCTTACTTTGGTCCTGTTCTTTTCTATTTTCCATTTCCCTAATTTTGGAATGAGGATATTACCCTACGCTATTGTAACTTGGGATTATATAACTTGTTTTTTCATTTTTGCAGATTATCACAGCTAAGAGTTTGCCTTGAGTCTCAGAAGAGAATCTGACTGTAGTTCAGGGAAATGCTAGAATCAGTGAAATTTTGAAGAAGTGATTATTGCATTTTTCACTTGTATAAAACAAAATGTTGGGGGAAATTTTAACATATTGTATTTATTTGGATGTTAAATACAGTTTAAGGAGATTTGTTAGGGTATCAAGTTGACAAGGGATGGGATGTGATAATTTAGTGTCAACTTGATTAGCTTGAGGAGCCCCTAGGGGGTTAGCAAAGCCCACTTCTAGGTGTGTCTGGCAGGGCCACAAGGGCATGAGTGTTGTGCCCACATCTGACCCCTTCTTCCGTAGCACTGTCCCTGTTCTCTGCTTTCTAGGCCCCATGACATGAGAAACTGCAGCCATGCCCTTCCATCATAATGTTCTTGACTTGGAGTCGGTGGACCATGGACTAAAACTTCTGAGACAGTGAGCCAAATCAACCATTTCTTCCCTTAAACTGTGGGTTTCAGGTGTTCAGTCTTGGCAACGGGAAACAACTAATACACAAGACATGAGCTGGAAGAAAACATTAGCAAAACATGTATTTACCAAGAAGCTTTTATTTGTAATATTAAAAAAATGCTTCACCTCAATAAGGCATACACAAGTGAGGAAATTTATAAAATAGCCAAACAGTTCGATCAGAAACTTCATTTAAAAAGATATACAGGGTTGGGGATTTAGCTCAAGTGGTAGAGCGTTTATGTAGCAATCACAAGGCCCTGAGTTAGATCCCCAGCACCGAAAAAAAAAAAAAAAGTACAAAAGTCATGTTATGTGCAAATATACTCAATACATCTTTGGAAAATGCAACCACAATGAGTTAATACTACACAGCTGCTAGGGTGTCTACAGTTGATGGTGCTGAATCTTGGTAAGAAATGAATACACTGCCCCAGGGATATAAACTGATATAAACAATTAGAAAATTAATTTGCCAGTTTCTCTTAAGTTAAACACATACATACACACATACCAGCCGTTGTAACCATAGGACTTACACAAGACAAATAAAATAATATGCCCAAAGATTTGTACATTAATGTTCACAGCAGCTTTATTTATAATAGTTCAAACTTGAAAACTATTCAGTTGCATCAGCCGCTCTGTTCACATTCCTTATACTTATTTTTTGTGCAAATGAACAGACACTTGTTAAAGTTCTAATGTCTCTTTCTTTCAAAATATCATGGTAGAAATATATGTTTAGATTAAATCTTAGCTCTTTTGTATTTTGGTATTCAGGGCTAAGAACTTAGGTACTAAATATCTTTTAAGATTTAGTATCAGGAAAATATTTTCTAGTACCAGGACTAGATGCACAACATCTGAATAGACAATAACTATTAAATAGTTATTAACTCTTAAACTATTAAATAACATCAAATACTTTGGTGGAGAATCATAGGAAAAAACCAATCAAATTAATAAACTTGTATACCTAGTGAGTCCAGAAATAAGCGTGTATTCCCTCATTTGATGTATCCACCTCAAGGAGTAATGTGGTAACATGACAAGAAAAAAATAAACCTCTTCTAAGAGAAAATTAGTGAATCATGAAAGGTAAAATCGAGCAAATTAATTATTCTAGATCAAAAAATCATAGATAACTAAAGGCTAATATTTATAATAAAAAGTTTTTTCTCAAAAATTTAGCTCTCAGTTTTGAATTCAGTGAAAAAGAATTAGTCAAAACTTTAAATGATAAGTGTATAAACCTTTTCTCTTGCTCTCCACAATGACAGAGGACAGATTTTGAAGTTATTGAGTACAGTATCAAGATTAGTGGCAAACATAAAGTAAAATAACTGATCATGTTACTTTAGAACTAGTCATGTCACTTGATAATTAAAGTATCAGTGAAGTCGGTAAGATTTATAAGGCTTGTGTAATAAAATTATTATTCTGAGACTTGTTGATTTTCCATGTAATAGTGTCTAAAAATCACATATGTCTTTGTCACAGAGATTTTTCTCTAAAGCCATGTAAATGTTTATGTTACCAGCTTTTTAAACATGACTTCATGAATCAAAGCTTTAGAACAAAAAGGAAAACTGTTGTAAGAAAATTTATGTTAACTTGCAGGAAGATAAACCAAGGCCCTGTGATTCTGGTACTATTTTCGCATCATGTATATGCCCTTTTGGGCCATATTAATGTTTTTCTCCAGTCTGTCTTTTAAATTGGTAACGTTAGCCTTCAACTTTTTCCTGAACATCCACACTGACATTTTTGGTCTGATATCTTCACTGTATACCCAGAAACCTCCAGAATTCAACAGGCCAAAGGGACACTATCATTTTTCCCCTATGAACTTCTCTCACCTCTCTGGACTTAGTTAATGGCAATTTTATCCATTAAATCTTGAGGCCTCCAAAACTTTGAATTATGAATATTTTCTTTTACTTTTCAAGCATTGTTTTCATGAATACTTCCTATAAAATGGTTCCAAGTCTTCTTTCCTATTTCAGCCTATTTCCATTATTTAACTACTCTTTTGTCCCAATCCACAAGTCATTTTTCCTTAGTCAAACTCTGATGGAACAGTTTACTTTTTTTCACAGGCAGTATCATTAATAGTTCATACACTTTATAACTTCTTTCCATGAATTGGTGCTAATTTTCTTAAATTTTACCTCACTTGTCTTCATTATATATCCACTTTTACTGCCAAATCAATAAATCTTGGGCCTCCATCGTCACCTTTGAAATTTTTGCTAAATAAAATTTTGTATACAATATTTCCAGTTCCTTTGAAAAACCTCTCACCATGCACATACATACATACACACATTTTAATTTGCATTTCACTAATGGTCAGAAATGTTGAATTTTTTTTCATGTATTTATTGTACTTCTTCTGAGAAGTGTTTATAGCTTCTTTATTCACCTAGATCTATTAGTTTTGCATGTATATTTCTTAAAAAAAAAAGAGAGAAGAAAATAGACTCTACTTTTTATCCTTTCTTAGCTCCTGTTCTACTTCTCTTCTGATTTTCATGGAAAAAAAAAAAACTGTACTCCCAAGAGAGTGCATATTATAAGCAAGAATTAAAGGGAACTACAGCCATTTCTATTTGTTTTTCCAGCATGATATATAAGGCAGGGAAAGACAGAGCCAGTGAAGTGGCTGAACTCTTGATCAAACAGGGTTAAACGAGTCATGTAAAAATTGACTTAATTCATTAGTCTATGCTAACAGCAAGTGTTTATGGAATTTTTATAATTTTCTGAGCATTTTGAATTTTTTACATGCAAAATCTAACCTAAATTTTCACAATGACTCAAGTAAGAACACCTAATCGCAGAGAAATTAATCCATTTCTTAACTATGACTCTGCAGTGCAACTGAAAATCATTGTAAGTTTTTAAACCAGAAAATGATTTTGCTTTGTATATATTATTTATTCTTTTTTGTAGACTCTTTATTGGATTTAAAAATACTAAAGCTAAGTGGACCCTAGAGAACATGTATTTCAACCAGCCTAACTCACAATAAACAACTGGAGTACAGAGTCCCATTAAATTGCTCAGATCATACAACTGTAGCAGTAGAGTGTGAGGAGAATCTAGGACTCCAGGCTTATTCTGAGTGTTTAAGTTGTACCTCTTCTTTCATTATCAACATATTTATGTTGTACTTCTTTCATTATCAATTCTTTCCAGACTCTTTAAAATATATCAATTCAAAACTTTTGCAGTGACTCTAACCTTGACTTAATGACATCTCTTTCTTCTCCCCTTTTTTATTATGTGTGATATGTAATTTAAAATAAGCTTGAGATGTTCCTAGGTAAATGGATGCATCTTGAGATCATACTCTTAAGTGAAATAAATCGGACACACATGTTTAAATACCTCATTGTTTCTCTGGTGTGAGAAACTGAAAGTGTAAATAAAGACTAAAATGTATTATATTGGGAAAGGGAAGAAAATGTCCAAATGGAAAACAGAAAAAGGGAGGGGGAAATGAACAGAGGGACAAGAGAAATAAGAAATGGAAGGAAAAAATGGAAACAAAGATTTTGTAAATAGGGAGGGAGGAGGCAGTGAGGGGAGGGTAATAGGAAAAAAAGAAGCAACAAGATATGTCATGTACAGGTACAAATTCCCTATGATGAATGTTATCACTATGTACATCTAAAATGTACCATTAAAATAAAATTTTAAAAAAAGATAAAACTAAGCTGATACTGGTTATCTGCTACAAGAGTTTAGTATACTTGACGTTTTCATGTTTATTTAGTTAGTCAAATAATTATTTTCATCCTATTAGAACTTTTGGACTAAACTCTTGGTAATTACCTTATTAAAGTTCACTCTTCTAACAAGTTACTGTATCCTATGCATCGTTGAGAAGGCATTTCTGAGATGGTAGAGGGAAGTTGTGGTCTTAGAAGCCAACATAGCAGGGTTTATTATCCAGTTCCATCATTCATAGGTCAAATTATCTGGAACCAGTTACTTAAATATGTTAGTGAATTGGTGGCATTAATACCAACCTTGCCAAATAGTTGTATTTAGCTCTTAGTATGATAAATTGGCATATTTTTCATGTTCAGCAAATGTTCTTGAGAAAACTAATAATTTTTTTGTACTTCATTAAGCTGGTTAAAGTGGGGGTTGTTATGTAAATAGATAATAGGATTTAATAACTTCATTCTTTATAATAATTACCATATAATAACTGTATGTATTGTGATAAAAAATTTAAAAATTGTTTTTACATCAGAAAACTTGCCATTTTAAAGATTGATTTCTGTCCTAAAGGTATGATTTGTGCATCATATATCTTTATAATAATTAAGAAAAAATTACCTGAGGTATGCAAATAACAAAAGGATATTATTTCATTTTTATTCATACTTATGCAGGCACTAATAGACTTATCCAAGATTTCAGAGAGCATTTGAAAAATTAAAAGATACATATTCAGAAGAAAAAAATATATATAGTTAGTAAGGAAAAGAATACAGAAACAAGTTCACTAAATTAGACACCCCCCCAAAAAAAGCATTATTTTATTTCCTAGATTAACATACTTGCGTTTGACTTTCCACTTATTGATTAGGGCTGGGTTGGGGATTTAGCTTAGTAATTAGAGTGCTTGCCTTTCAAGCACATGGCCCTGAGTTTGATCCCCAGCACAAAAAAAAAAAAAAAAAAAATTGTAAATAAGGATGGAGGAGGGGGTAAAGGGAGGTGAGGGGAATGGGAAAAAAAGAAGCAACAAGATATGTCATGTACAGGTACAAATCCCCTATGATGAATGTTATCACTATGTACATCTAAAATGTACCATTAAAATAAATTAAAAAATAAAATAAATAAATAATTTTTTTAAAAAAAGGGCTACATTCATAGATTCTATAAAGCAAGATTATAAACTCAGTGTCCTTTTGGAAAGCTTTTAACCTGAAAGTATTTGGGGGTTTAGAAAATGAAAATACATGATATTTGTCCAGGAGAAAAAGTAACTCCAAAATTTATACTATAATTGGAATATAAGACATTAGTCAGTTTTGTATTTAATTTAGCACATTTATTTATACATTTTCCTTTGCCCAAATGCATAAATTTGTATGAATATTGTTTGAACCAACTTACCATCTGTATTAGTCACATTTCTGTCTTTGGAACAAATACCCAAGACAAACAAATTAAAGGAAGACAGTTTTATTTTACTTCACAGTTTCAATGGGTTCTGTCTTCCTCCAAGGAAGAAAGGGCATGGCAGCATTGCATGACAGAGGAAAGATTTACAGTGCATGACAGCCAAGAAGGGAAAAGAAGGGAGGAGGTGTAGATAAAAATACAACCTTCTAAGTCAAGTCCTCAGTGTCTAACTCCAATTATATCTCACCTTTGAATATGAGACTTTAGGGGGATACTTAAGATCTAAACCTCGCCATTTCATTCCTGGGCCCCAAAAGGCTCATATTCATCTCATTATGCAAAATGCACTTAGCCCAACTCTTAAGAGTTGCCAAGGTCTTAATAGTTCCAGCATCGCTGAAAAGTCCAAGTCCAAAATCTCCTCTGAGAATCAAGACAAATTCTTAGTTTAAGACCCTATAAAAATCAAACAAAAGTTAAGCACTTCCAATATGCAATCTCAAATGATAAACATTCCAGTTCCATAAAAGAGGAATAGTGGAATAGACATAAATTTGACTAAAGCAAGACTAAAAGCCAGCGGCAAAAACATTAAATCCTGTAGCTGCAAGTCTAGTACCAAGGACAGGTTGTGGTGAGATGTGAATTCTAAAGGACTAGGGCAACAACGCCCCTATGGCCTTGCTGATTACAGCCCTCATGGGCTCTCTCTTGGACTGGCTCTACTATCTGCTTGCAGTTTCTATCAGCGGATGTTCTATGTTGCTGGCAACTCCAACTTCCTGGGGTCTCCACTGTATCTTCACCTTTGATCTCACTGCCTTATGCACTGTTGTCTTATGGGTTTCTAGCAGGACTCTTATCTCTGTCACACATTTTTGCCTTGTCACCAAGACCCTCTGAATTTTGGTTGGAAACTTCTGTAACCCCATAGCTCTTGCATTCTGTATGACTGATATCACCTGTATTTTATGGATAATGTCAGTGTTGGCCACCATCTTGAGAAGTAGCTAGGCTTCCTTGGACCATAACTACGGTGCTCTCTGAGAGCTTTGATGACTGAACTCAGGGATACACTTCGGTATGCAGCCCTAAATAAGCAGGTATCCCAGGACTCTCATTGTAAATGAAAGATTTACATTTTTGCACTTTTGAGCCTGAAATGGTTGGGGTCTTGTTGATTTCTAAGATTCCTTATTTCTTCTTATCCCTATAAAATAATTGGCTTCTTTTTATGCTAATTTATGCTGTCATGCTCTCCTTTGTCCCAACTTTGCAGATACTTCCCTTATGACAAAACTGCAAATTTTTCTCATCATTCATCTCTGCCATTTGCTCCTAATTCTCACTATATGTTTGACTAAAAACAGTTGGTAGTACCAATACCAGAGCCCAAATTGTAGGCTGCCTTGAAATTTCCTCTTGAAGATTAATTAGTCTACCACACTTAGTCTCCTGCAAAGTTTTAGGACATGTACAAAATGTAAACAAACATTTTGCTGGTGTGCAACACATATGGACTTTAGTCCAATTGCCAATTAAATTTTTATTCTCAACTGAAAATTTCTGAGGCTGGCCTGAACTATCTGTATCCCTCTCAGCATTCTAGTCTTTCAAGTTCCGCCAGTACCATATATCAAGCAGTGCTTGCAAAATTCTGGGGCTTCTCTAGCTCACATCCCCAAATCTTCCCAGACTCTTCCTGTAAACCAGTTCCAAAAGCACCTGAGCCAGATGGTCAGGTAGAGTTACAGCAGTGATCCACTCTCATTGCCAATTTTCTCTATTAGTCTCTTTCCCATCACTAAAACAAAATACCTGACACCTCCAAAGTAAAGAAGGAGTGGTTTGCTTCGGTTCAGAGGTTCAAAGAATTATACCTATGGTTGGCTGGTTCTAATGCAAGACGGCATTGCAGAATAGTATGGAAGAGAAAAGTTGTTCTCCATGAGGCAGGTAGGAAGCAGAGAGAGAAGAGCTAATGATGAAAATACACCCTTCCAAGTCATCTCCCAAATTACCTGCCCCTTTTGACCAGGCCCCACCTTTGAAAGTTTGATTTTGAAGGAAAATTTTAGATATAAACCAAAGCACTATTCTTCTGGCTCCCTCAAAAATTAAATTTTTGAAAAGTGTTCAATATATATTTATATGAAATCCATCTGTTTTAATATTTTAAAAGTTATTTGACAGAGTGTTACATTGTGCTGCTAACTCTGTAGGCAGAATTCCTCCAATCTCCCTTGCAGATAAGGTCACATAAGGAAAGAAGACCCTCACATTCTGGCAAGAAAGTTGAGTAAATTATTTTTGGTGGTTTGGGATAGTTAATTGGTAACATCTGTCTATTTTATGCCACTGGTAATGAAAACATTCATAGAAGCCAAAGCATGTAAGGGAGAAAAAAATACAGGTTCCACATATCAACTTTTCTCTGTTTGAGGCTCAATTTTAATAAGTCTCTCAGATCTTACAGTTTAAAGTCAATCTGGATGAGGGCTGTTGGCAGAAAGGATATCAAGGTTATCCACTCACTTGGAATTGTCTGGTCAGGTAAATCAGGCTCACATCCAGGGATGAATAATCATGAAGAAAAGGAATGTTAACAAAATATGTGTGAATAAAATGGAAAACCTTCTGTTTGCCCAAGAAGTTTGATCTCCTGGAAGTGCTATGGCAGAAGTCTCTCAGCATAAGTCAAAGAAAAGCTGTGATACTGAAAACCAAAAGAAGAGTGCTTCTGGATATTCTCCAACTAATCATTGCTTCAAACTTTAAGAAGACAATACAGCTTGCTAATCCAAACTCTCCGTGCTACCAAGTAATACTTTGAGGAAGATACTTGCTTTCTCCTACCTCCCATAATCTGAGTAACTTCTGTCTAACTAGGAGAGGAATTATTGGAGCAATGGATGACAAGAACCTCCTAACCATATTGGGGTCACCTTTAAAAAGTGACATTGTACACCAGTTACGGAAAAAGTGTTATGTCTTAAGTCTCTTAAGTCTTTTAATCTGAGCTATTCTCACACACATTGGCCCTTATGGCCTGAATAAATTATAGGACTCAAATCATGCACTTACAGAAAAAAAGCCACAAAGAGAGAGTATATTTTCTACTAGTCTTGGAAATGTGAAGGAAAGAAGGAAAAAGAAATGTAAATTTTACATAACTTTAACTAAAATTTCAATATGGATTAGTTGTAACAGGAAGAATTGTGTGTCCTGCAAAAATTAGTATCCTGAAGTTCTCACTCCCAGTGCCTCAGAATATTGAAATCCTACTTCTGGTACCTAAGAATACGACCTTATTTGGAGGTACATTTCTCACAGCAATAGTCAAATTATGATGAGACAATTTGGATCAACTTTGATTCAAACTAATTGATATTTTTATGAAAAGAGGAAATTTATTTACTGACCCATATACAAGGATAATGCCATGCGAATATGAAAATAGCCATCTCAAATCTTTCCCTCATGGGCTTCAGAATGAATCAATGTTACCATCACTTACACATACATCTTGCATACAAAAATCGCAAAAATATTTCTATTGTTTAAGTCATCCAGTTTGGGGTATTTTTTTTAGTAATATCTCCAGCAAATTTTGCTTGAGAAAGTCATCTAGACCTATAAGAAGATATACATGCATAAATATTTATACAATATTAAGGTATTTTATTATCATAAATATATTAAATTGTATACATGCAAATGTTCACTTAAATTTCCCTGCTGAGAGGAGGTAATTTAAACCAATTAGATAGCTGCCTTAGTTGCCTTTCTCATTGCTGAGACAAAATACTCAATACTCAAAGTTAAAGGAAAAGTTTATTTTGGCTTAGAGTTTGTAGAGGTTTCAGTTCATAGTTAGTTGCTCCAAGTCAGGGTCACATAGCAGAGGGGCATAGCAGAGGAGAAACAGTTCATGGTGGGCAGAAGGCAGCAAAGCAGTGAAGTAGCCAGGAAGCAGCAGTAACCTACCACAGGAGCCTTCTTTCTGTCCCTTATATTTTTTCCAAGCTACCCTCCCTTGGAATGGTCAGCACTCACACCTAGGGAGGCCCTCCCATTACCCACTCCCAGAACTATGCCAAACAAATCAGTGGACTAATTTAGTAATCACACACACTTGATCCTAGCAACACACACTCTAGATTTGGCCACCTCTGAAAAGCCTCACTTAGGGTCACATGAAGCTTTGGGGGGGACATCTAGACACAAGCCATAACAGTAGCTCATAGTTAAAAACTACTTTAGAACTTGGTGTAATGTTATTTTGGTACTTTTCTAATAATTTTTCTTTCTACTTCTCTGATGATAGACTAATGCTTGGACTGAATGCAGCAGGGTGACACATTATTTTCTATAACTAACATTATAATTTATCTGATTGTGGAATTTCTTCAAAGGTATCTGCCTCTATTACTTTCCATGAAATTCCTCCTCCACCTATTTCATTCATTCATTCATTCATTCATTCATTTATTTGGGATAACATCTCTGTTTCTCTTGTTTGCCTTAATTTGGGGGCTTAAAAGATCCTCCAGTCTCACCCTCCCAACTAGATGGTAGAACAGTTACATGTTACTGCACTCATCTTTATTAATTTATTTTACATCATGTTTCTGCAACTTGCAACTGAAAAGTTTTGATGAATATACTCTTGCAAAAACTTTCCTTCAGATTAGTACTCCCAATACGTAAGCAAGAATAAAAACCCTAGATTATGAAAGTTGGAATACTAGTCTTACCAAATTGGAAATCTGAATGACTAATTCATGATCATAGAGTTACAAATGAAAATACAATTAGAACTCAAAGTCTTGTAATTAATAAAATAACTGATTAATGAGCCATTGAAGCTGCAAATAGCAAGAAAACCTAACTAGCCTAATTCCTAATCCAACACTTAGATTCTTTTGATAGTATCTATAAGAAACAGTAAATAAATGTGCCACATTTACTAGGATGCATTGTTTCCCATTATGATAGGTATGATAAATGATACTTCATTATAAGAATGACAAATTATAGAAATACTAATGCCATTTGATGCCAGACATGTGGTATGTCTATAAGTAATGGATCTGCCTTCTTGTGTGACTTATAAAAAGGTCTTATGAAGTAAAATGTCTTAGGTGGATGGATGGCTACAAATTCCTCATGGAATAATATCAATAATAATAATTATAACATTAATACTTATGTAATAATTTTTTAGGATTGCTTGTGCAATAATGACATAATATCCCAGACTTATGCCTTAAATATACAAAAATATAATTTCTTGGTCTGAGAAATTAATAAAAAATATTCAGAAATTTAGCTCTTGCATTAAATAGAACAGTGTGGGTGGCACATGCTAATCACAGTAGCACAATTGTTCTTTTAGTCTAAATATAGAATATTCATTCTCATGTAGAAGAAATAATACCTAAGGCTGATGTCTCATACCAGACAGGTTGCTGTTTTAATGATCACAAACCAAAGTTAACTTCTAGGAAATATGTAAACAAGTCTTTTATAGCATACCCAATGTGGTGAGAAAACAGTTATGGATATCACTCTATTAGGTTAGATCATTTTAATTAATCAGAATCAAATAAATTATATATAAAACAAGGAATAATATGACATGGAGTAAGTAATGTATAAATCATCTTACGTTGCCTTTGACTTCTCTGCTACATGCATCTTTTTAAGATGACCCACGGTTAAAGTAGCTAACTTTTAATATGTTCTTATTATAAACCAGGTATAGGACTAAGTACTTTACGTTATATGCTTATGCCAGAGACTTCTGGCTGCTCCTAAAATCTAGGAAAGAGAGTACCTTTTTTTTTTTCCTTGACACACACCTGGTCATGCAGGATGAATGAGAATTTTGCTTCTAAGTTGTTTTTCTTCTTGTTCTTACTTTTTTATTAGTACATGTTTGCAGTACATAAATTTTACATTTCTTGCGGGGAATTGGTACACGTACATAACACATCTTTTCCACCCCCCACCCTCTCATCACTCCTTGCTCCTTCTAATTTTTGGTCTCTTTCGCATTTGTAAAAACTCTATTTCCATTTTTTCTTTTAATTCTTTTTTTCCCATCTCCTTTCTCTTCTTTTCCTCCCACTCCTTCCATTTCTTGTTCCCCTTCCCATTTGAAAAAGATCTCCCTACTTCCTATTATTTAACTTTTATTTTGCTCTTTATTTATACTAAATTTTGGGTTTCTCATATGAGAGAAACTGCATGATATTTAAGCTTGTGTCTGATTTATTTTACTTAATGTTAAGGTCTCGAGGTGCATCCATTTATCTACGCATGCCTCGAGTTTTTTCACGTTCATAGCAACTCAATTTATACCAGCTAAATCTTGAAAATGACCTTTATGCTCCTCAATAGATAACTGGATAAAGAAAATGTGATATTTGTATACAAAGGGGTATTACTTCTAAGTTCAAATTAGTTAGATGTTCTTTAAAAGCATTGTATAATATCCAGGGTTGCATTAAAAGGCAAAGCATCTCTCTGTTGCCTGAAATGCTGATCTATTTTTATGCCATCTGGCAATAAATATCATAAAATGGTTGAAATAGACGATCTAAAGAACTTGGACTTGTGACAATTGCAGAAAGTAAGAATAGTACATTAGCTTGAAATTTTATGTTAGGAAGAAATAAGTTGGCATTGTATTAAAAGGTCAGAATTTTGAGTTTCTTTTACATATAGCTATGCATATCTACAAAATACCAGTAAAATCAGTATGTTGAATGGATTTATAGGCAGACTCTACTTAAAAGTGCATATCCATACAATTTTCACTTAAATTTTAGGGCATTCTTGTAGGTGTTAAATTTTATCCACGCACACTTGGATCTGAGGTTAAGAAGTGTTGGAATAACGAATATCCTGATTACTTTATGTAGCATGAATATCTAAGAAACACTGGTTCTTTTAATATATGAACACAGACTATCTTACCATTTATGTCTTCTTCAATTTATTTCAAGTTTATTTCAGCACTATTCACACTATTCAAGAAATTAAAACAACCTAATTATACATAAATTGATGAATGAATTAAAATGTAGTTCATATATACAATGGAGTACTGTTCAGCCATGAAAATGATAAAACTCTGTCATTTCTGACAGTACTGATGGAGTTGGAAGTCATTAGGTTAAATGAAACAGCCAGAAACAGAACACAAGTACCTCATGATCTTCATATATCAAATTTTAAAGAGTTAGTTTCATAGGAGCTGAGTATAAAATAATGGCTACCAGAGGCTGAGCAAAATAAGGAAGAGGGGTAGATGAAAGACAGAAGAAAGAAACTCCGGCGTTCTATTGCACCATAGGATAACTGTAGACACCAATAATGTTCTGCATATATATAAAAAGCTATTAAAAGGATGTGGAATATTTTTATCATAAAAAATGATAAAGTTTGAGATCAGACATATGTATACCTAGATTTGAGTATTATGTGTGTATACTTGTATTAAAATATCACATAGTACGCCATAATTTTGTGTACCAGCTAAAAATAAAAAACTGTCAGAAAAATTCCAATATCTTTTCTTTAAAAAATACTAAAAATACTAAAATTTATATGGAATTTAAAAACAACTTATTTTGCCAGAGAATTTTAAGTGAAAAGAACAAAGGATTAAATTCACTTATCCACCCTCCCTGGATTTAAAAATCTGTCATAAAGCCATGGCAATCAAGGAATCACTGTATTTAGATAAAAACAGACACATTGATCAATATAACATGAATAAAGCTTAGAAATATGTCACAGTACTTAAGGTTGGTTAATTTTGACAAAGGTATCAACAACCCATAATTAGAAAAGGACAGTGTCTTTAAAAAATAGTGTTTGGAAACCTGTGCATCCACATGCAAAAGAATGAAACAGAATTTTTATCTCATGTGACATATAAAAATGCAACTGAATATAGATGAAAGGCTCAGACATAAGACTTAAAACTATAAATTACAAAAAAACATGAGGAAAAATCTCCATGATCTTGACCTGGGTAATTTTTTTATTATTATTATTTGATCACAAACAGATAGAACATGCTATTTTTTCACTTAAGAATCTCTTTCTCCTCTCAAAAAGCCCACATCTACAGAAAAGAGAGGATGCTGTGGGCATTAGAACAGAAACACAACTGATTCCTAGTTAGTGGAAAACAGTGATGATTGGTTCTGCTGAGACTAAGTTTTAGACACACAGAAGTAAGACGTTCTGGTGTGGTATTGCACAGTAGGGTGACTATGTTAAGCAATTAGGTATTATATATTTCAAAAAGCTAAAAGAAAGGATTTTGAATGTTGTCACCATAAAGAAATGATAGAAATTTTAGGTGATAGATATGGTTGATTTGATTTAAACATTATACCACATATACACATATCGAAACACCACGCGGTCCTCCAAGATCAAGCAAAATGTTAATTTTCAATGTTGGTTAAAAGCTTAGAAATTAACCTCTACAAACTGTGATCTAAATAAACCTTTCTTCCCCTAAAAAAAAAAGCTTAGAAATTAAAATCATCATTGATTCTTTATCATATCTTATCAAGTCCGGTGAAAGAACTGTAAGTCAGAATGGAGACTTTTTCCAGACTTCAAAATGAACTCCCTAGAGTTAAAGATTGACACGCCCCACCCAAATCTGTCATCGAGGTCTTTTTAATTACTCTTTGCAATTACCCACTTAGCCATATTGGTGATTTTTGTCTGTAGAATACTCCCTTCGAACCACACTACCTTTTGAATTTCTAGTCAAACATGCTATAACAGTATATACTGAAGCAACATGAAATAAATTTTGCAATATTTATTATTGAACTTTTCTTTTCCTGACAGTTTTCCTTCTCTGTCCATGAAACTTCAAGAGTGCCACTTATCTTTCTATAGATCAGATTGACACTGAATAGGGTGAACCTGGAGTTGGAGCTTGAATGTGTTATGACAAGTAATAAATCATCCTGAAACTTCTTTTTGTGTTTGAGGAGGTGTCAAAATCACGCTTACAATAAGTTGATGACAAGGATTCTTTTTTCCCTTTAGTTGACAAGAGTTTCCCATTCATGCCAATTTCAGACTGGTTATTGAACTAATGACCCATTTCCAACCAAATGAATGTTTCTTGGGATCTAGTTTTCTTTTTACCTTGAAGATAAAATGTTCAATAAGTTTTTAATGGCATTTAATACCTAGCCAAATTAAAAAATACTTTATGACTATTATAGGTACATCAGTTATATAATTTTTTTCCAAAATAAGCAATAAATCTAGTGAGATTCATCAATATTATTTTTCTCCTAGATCCTCAAAATCACACCACTAGGAAAAAACACTGGCAAAAATGATAAATTTACTGAAATTCAGCCAGAACTTCGGGTCTTCTATTCACCTTTAGCACCGATGTTTTACAGATGTGCTTCCTATTGGAGCTTCCTGTTGGAACTCGTGTATTGGTGAAGTTTCTTCAATGAAAGAGAACTGACAGAACTCAAAAGAATATGAAAGAGGGAGGGATGGGAGACAGAGAGAGATCTTTTTTTAATAGGGCTCACAAACTCACATGATTGGAGAGGTTTCCCAAGGCAAATGTATGATGGAGTAGTCCAGACTTTGGAAGGAGATGCTCCAAGTCCAGAGGCAGTCTGTTGGTATAATTCCTTCTTTCTCTGGGAAGGTAAGAGAACTGTTGTTTTAATGGGGACTTAAGGGATCAGATGAGACCGTGAAAAGAAAGCTGGTTTTTAAAACTCTACCAATTTGAATGTTAATCTCCTCCTCAAATCACCTCCTCAGAAACATACAGAACAATGTTTGACCAAATATCTGGGCACTGTGGCCAAGACAAGTTGACCCAAAAAATTAGCCATCATATTTCTTCTCTTTGTTTAGCATGAATGTCCTTCTTTTTGAAAGGAAGGGATCTTTCTACTCTTTCAAAGCTAATGATCTCTCTATCTTTACTTTTATTCTTGGATTTCTCTTGCAACTTGTTTTGTTGTCTCTCCTCTCGAAACCTGCTGCCATCCCCAGATCACATCCTACATCCAGTCCTCACGTTCTTCTGTAAAACATACCCATGGAGAGCCAAGGACAGACTTTCTCTGTTGACATTTCAGATTTCTATTCTTGGTCTTTATTTCACAGTCTGTTTCCTTGTTTTGTATTCTCCAATGTGACCACATTTCCTCCAGCATAGGCAGCATATTGCTCCCAGGTCAGCCATAGGTTTCAAGGCCACAACAATGAGGTTTTCTTAGATCTATTCTGTTATTTTCTTCCTGTGTACTGAAACTCTCCCCATTTTGGTTTTCTATGGATTCCTCATCCACTGAGTCTATACCATCTGTTTCCTTTCACTAGCTTTTCTTCTTTCTGCCATCACTTGTATAGAAACATTCAATCTTTAGCCCCTTCCTTATTTTCTCTACCCAGAAAAGCATCTAAACTTTTATAATTTTGACTATATACTCTTTTAAAAATGTATTTCTAAATCTTTCTTCCTTAAATTGTTTCTCCTTTTTATTCTAGCTTCCAAGTTAAAAGTTTGGAAGCTACTAATGCAATTTCACACTGCTTTATTTCCCTCAGTCCATTAAACAGCCCAGCAAGATTCTCACTCAGAAATAACTCTACTTGATTCCTTCCCTCTATCCTTAGTCCTCTATGTAATTTGAAACGTCATCATAATCTCTTTCCTATATATTTGAAAGCATTTCCACCTGTTATCCCTATCTCTAGTTTCCCTTCCCTGCATTGATTCTCCTAATTTTCTGGAGTATTAGGTCAACACAAGCCTAAACATATCTCTTTTATTGCCTGTAGTGATTTGGGCAATGCCTGTTCAAAATGTGCTCTGTGCGACTTAAGATATATTTCTCTTTCAAATTCTTATTATCATGTGATAAATCAATGCTTGCCTCTTTTATCATTTCTCAAATGAGAAAAATATAATTGGAGAGACAAACTGTGGTTGCTCAGAGATCAGAAAATATGATTATAGTTCAGATTTCAGGGGGTTTTGGTTTTTTTGGGGGGGCTTATTATGATGGTTGGTTATACTCATTCAAAGTAAGACAACTTTTAAATAAATAAGCAAACAAATAAATAAACATCATTAGCATCTATCTTGATAAATGAGTATCCAATGAGTAAAAGGCAATAATAACTCAAAGAAACGGTCGCTAACTGGGCATTAAAATCACTTAGGAGATTAAAAAAAATATTGATACAAAGGCTTCACCAAGAGATGGAGCTTGGACAGTAGCTTGTGTTTGTTTGTTTGCTCTTTTTAAGATTCCAGGTTGAGTCTGACCTCAGGCGATATTAATAACTAGCAGTCTCCCTTGCTATTCGAAGAGCACATATTAGAAAATGGCTCATGGGATATTATAGCTGAGTACATTTTAAAAACCTTGGAACATATAAGGTTAAACAGAACAGTGTAGTATTTTAACATGTAAATATATGAACTACATCTTCAGGGAGAGCTGTAGCATTCAGAATTGGCACAGTTCTTCATCACAAGACAGTTTCTTCATTTTTTGGTTGTTGGTTCTTTCATCCCCCAACTCTTGAAATCATAAAGACAGATTATAATTGTATATACTTAAGATGTACCACCTGATACCTTGGTTTATATATACATTCTGAAATAGTTACCATAATCAAGCTAATTAAAAGATCCATTACTTCATATATTTACCATTTTGTGTATGGTGAAAACAGATAATATCTACTCTTTTAGCAATACAAGAATCTCTTAATCCAGTCAAGTTAACAATCAAGATTAATTTAACATCATGGTCATCATAGTGTACATTAGTTCTCCAAAATTCATCCACTTTATAAATAAAACTTCGTACCCTTGCATTATATCCCTCCTTTCCCCCCAGGTCCACCTGTTTAGTCCCGGTAAACAACATTATATTCTGTATTACTGTAAGTTTAATTTTAGATTCTGCATGTAAATTAAGACTGTGTACTATTCGTCTTCCTACACCTAGATTATTTTACTTAGTACAGTATTCTTTATTTTCATCCATGTCACAGATGGCACGATTTCCCTCATTTTTATGGGTAAATAATATTTCACTGTATACTATATACCATATTGTCTTTATTCATTTTTTCTATCAGTGGTTGCTTCTATATGTTGGCTATTATGTTTTTGTTTTTTGGTGCTGGGGATTGAACTCAGGGCCTTCTGCTTGCATGGCAAGCACTGTAACCACTGAGCTAAATCCCCAACCTATGTTGGCTATTATGAAGAATGCTGCAATGAGCATGGAAGAGCAAATATCTCTGAGATTGTGACTTTATTTCTGTCAGTTATATGCAGAGATGTGGGATCGCTGAATCATATGAGCATTATTTTTAACTTTTTGAGAAAACTCCATACTGTTTTTCTTAATGACTCTACTATGCCACCAACAGTGTGCAAGAATTTCTTTTTTGCTAATGTTTATTTTAAATCTTTTTGGTAATATTTATCCTAACAGACTTCAGATAATATGTTATTGTGGTTTTTGTTTCCATTTCCCTGTTGAATCGTGATTTTGAACAGTTTTTCATGTACTTTTTGTCATTTGTTCATCTTCTTTGGAAAAAAATCTTTTCAGCTCCTTTGCATGTATTTAAATCAATTATTTATTACTGTAGAGTTTTATGTGTTCCTTATATTTTCTGTACATTTATTCCTTATCAGATTGATGCTTCACAAATATTTTAGTCCATTCTGCAGGTTTCTTTTCAATTTTGATTATTGCTTTTGCTGTGCAGAAACTTTCGAGTTTCCCTTACCCACTTTTTCCTTTCAGTACTTAGGATTGAACCCATGGCCTTTTCACTGAACTACATCCTCAAGCCTTTTTACTTTTAGATAGGTTCTCAATACATCACGAAATTATTCAAGCTGTGCTTGAACTGGCAATCCTCCTCTGTTAGGCTTTGGGAGTGTTGGGATGATAGGTATGTGACACAGTACCTGAACTGCTTTTTTTTTTAATTTTTGCTTTTATTGTCTCTGTCTTTGCTCAGATATCCAAAATGTCATGGCTAAAACCAATGTCAAGAAGCTTTTAATCTATTTTTAATTTCTCAGAGATTTTTTTCCCCATAGTAGTTTAAAATTTATTAAATATTCATCTATAAGTTGATTTTCATGTATGACAGCACGATAAAGTCCAATTTCATTTTTTCATATAGCTATCAAGCTTTCCCAAAATCATTTATTGAAAGACTCTCCATTCTTCATTGTGTATTCTTGACTTCTTTGTCAAAAATTAGTTGACTGCATAAATGTAGGTTTATTTCTGAGTCTTGATTTGTTTTGCATAAATTCCCTAGAACTAAAATTTTCCACGGAAAACATTGTAGTAAATATTGGTGTAACAATTTTTTACACAGGAGTACTATTGACAGTTTGGGTTACAGTAGTTACAATGATAGTTATTATGAAGGTCTTGACCTACACATTCTGGAAAATTTAGTATTCCTGAGCCTGCTTCACTAAAATTCTACTATTTTTTTTTAACAAAACATAGTCCCATTAATTTCTAACCATTCCCAGGAAGAGATTGCTATCTGCAGTTGAGAACTATTTTGTAGCTTATTATCAAGCATAAAGTCCAGGTTGATAAAGTTTACCCACTGGTAGTGATGATAGTCACAGTAAACTACCCAGCATAGATCTTTCCCATTACCTTTGCTTGAACTTTTACAGAAAACGTTGAACTCTGATGTGGCCATATCTTTTTGCCAAGCCCTCATTCAGAGGATTACATAAAGCTATAGAGGCCTAAAATTGTCAGACAGGTTCTGTCTTACGTAAACACTATAAAACCAGACACTTAATGGGGTCAATTACACCAATAATGTTGATGAGATTTGCTAGGCCCTAAAGACCTGGATTTCACATCAATGTAGCCCTACTTCCTCATCTTTAACCAGAGATATTTTCCCTTAAATCACTTGTCAAATTATTTCATTCCTCTACTAAAATTTCCTATATTTCATTATCAATTACTAAAGTTTAAAATGTAGATTTGTAGTTTCACACTTAAAACTAATCATAATATGCCAACTAGTAGATTTTTTTACCTACCACAAATACCTCTTCATTTCTGTTTCTATCAGACTTAATGTCATTATTTTCTAAGCAAGCCATATACTTTATTTCTCTAGAATTTTTGTACTTATGACCTAAAATAGTCTTTACAACTTAACTTCCTAATGAAAATCCTACTTAATTTTCAAGACTTCTTAGAACTGTCACTTTTTCTGCCAAAAAAAGGTCCAACATTCTTTCCACTTAGTAACCTTCCTGTATTCATGGATTCAGACTCTCTAGAGTGGTAGCAATCAACATTAAATTAGAATGAGGGGTATATAGGTTGCAAGAAATCTTTTTTCCTTTCCCCACACTCCTCTAGAGGCTCCTGCCGACTTTGTGTCCTCTGGCATTGTTTTGGGAAGGAAATGTCCATTTTCTGTGAACCTTCTACTTGCTCTTGCTCCCAAAAGAGTCATTACATATCTGAGCACACATGTAATGAGCAATGTTATTCCACTAGCTACTTAAGGGTTACTTTGCCCTCATATTTGGAAATTCACTCTACCCTTTTCTTTGCACTATCTGTTTCACATTTAGGTAAAAAGATCAATGGAAAAAATCTCTCCTCTGTTTCCTGCCTCTTTAGGGTAAGAACACTTGAGTCAAGATTTTTAAAATGTCTTCTACAAATCATGAGGTATGCATATATCCTCAATACCCACCTCAACATAATTTCACATAAAGTACATTTGCCTCCATTTTCCAGTCCTATGTTCAGAACTTCTCAGATATAGATATTGCCATGAATTTTACCTTATGTACTACACAGTATGCATCTTTCTGAATCTTACTATTTTTCATTCCACAGTGCATTTTCAAAATCCCTTTTAATGATATGTAGAGTTCATCCATTCTCTTTTAAGAAGTGAATAATATTTTATGAGTCTATCTCAGTCTGTTTATCTATTCCCTTATTGTAACTGTTTGAATTTCAAATTTTACTTTGACACCAAAGAAGATTGTAATGAAACAATCTGTATGCACCTCTAGATACAGATGCCAAGAGTTTTGGCAAAGCTTAAACACTGAATCATAAAGCGTGGAGGGGCCCAGCGTCTAACAAGTCTCCCCCGACATTTATGTGTGTTCAGATGAGAAGCCCGTGTACACTAGCTCATATATGCCACTTCGTTTTTTCCAGTTGTGTCGGTTTTGCCTTCAGTTGTTTTTTATTTAAACTTCACTATTCATATTACTCCACATCATTATCTGTTCTTTGATAAGCCAATTATTAATCTCAGTATAATGAACCATTATATGAAAAATGAATATATTTAAATAATTCCTTAATTATTAACATTCAAGTAATTTCTATTCTTTCATATTTAAATTTGTCATGTAAATTTAGTTTCATCTC
>PVJO010000274.1:166596-269595 GCA_004026905.1 Hystrix cristata | reverse complement strand
AAATACTGGAGCCACTTATTCCGTTTTACCCGAGTACTGGGGGCCCACCTTCCTCTCATCTACCTCTATAGTCAGGCCCCACATTACCTATCACACAGAGGACACACTCTATCAATACTGGGAAAGTGGCCCAATCAGGAGAAATAAAAGAGAACCAATCAGTACACTAACAGTTGCCACTCTAGTCACCCTAGGAGTAACTAGAACTGGAACAGGCATAACTTCCCTAGTCACCCAAAACACGGGACTAAGGTCCTTAAGAGCAGCTATAGATGAAGACCTAGAGAGAATAGAGACCTCTATCAGTCACCTCAAAAAATCCCTCACATCCCTATCTGAGGTAGTTCTTCAAAACAGGCGAGGGCTTGACTTACTCTTTCTTCAACAGGGGCTGGGGATTCTTCAACAAGGAGGAGTCTGCGCAGCCCTACGCGAAGAATGCTGTTTCTATACAGACCATACGGGGGTGGTAAGAGACTCTATGGCTAAACTAAGAGAGGGGCTCACAAAGAGAAGAAGAGAGAGGGAAGGCCAAGAAGGAAATGCTTTCTTCTCTCTTTTTGGTCAAATGCCTTGGCTTCTTCCTTTCATAGGTCCACTTGTCATGATCTTTCTAATCCTGCTTTTCACACCTTGCATAATTCGCTGCTTGACAAATGTTTTACAGGACCGCATCCGGGCTTTCACCAACCAAACTGTCAGTCAACTATTCCTGGACGGATACCGGCCACTGCAGCCATCACCCTCCAACTCGGGGGAGTATCTTCCTATACATTCCAGACCACAAACTAACACCCCTTAATTCATCGCCCCGTGTCAGCAGGAAGCAGCCAGGAAAGAGAACGACGCCCCAAACCCACAACCAAATAAAACAAAAAGGCTGGAATGTTAGGATGACCCTCCCCAGATGCCAAAATAGCCGTCGCCGGTTAAACCCCCTTCTCCGGTCTCTAAGTCAGGGAAACAGACTCTCCCGCCAAAACAATGACCCCTCCCCCGATTAGAGTCCTCAGGTCCATAGCGCCAATTTACCCAGGGGCGTTACCCACCACCCAAACCACCCCATACAGAAAGGACCAACCCTAAACGCGCACTTTTCAAACCCCAACGTCACGAAAGGGGGGGGGCTAAGGGATAAAAGGCCACTCTCACTCGAGTGATGGGGGGAGCTGTAACACCTGAATAAAGCTTTCTCCCACGGCGAGCGTTGTCAGCCTTTTCCCTTCCCCCTCCCGCCGCGTAAACCTAACAGGGACCAGCAGCCCCCATTGGCGGGTGGGGACATCAGCAGCCTCAGGGCGCGAAAGACAAAAGAGAAAGAAAGAGCCCCCTGGGTGCTACAACCGTAGTTATCTATGCTCTGACAAAGGAATGCTCCCCTCTCGGAAATGGGCCTGCACAACTTTATCTGAGGCAGTCACCCTGGTCTGGCTAGGAGCCGGGATGTAGCCAGAGTGCATATCACAGTAAATTCTTTGCTGATAATAAAACCGCTCCTGCCAGGTTAGCCAGACCTTGGAGGAAGCTTTCTCTGCCAGCAGACAGGCATGCGAGCCAACTCTCAATAACCGTGTGATGAATCTCACACGCCCCACTCATGTCATCTCCCTCACAGGAGTGAGAACTGGACAATGGCCTCACCGTGCTGGCCGGGGAGGGGCTGCTGTGGCCCAGCCTGCAGGTGCCTGGCCCTCGGTTTGCCTGGTGCCCATGTAGCCTTCCGTCTATGTTAGGGGTCTGCGGAGTGCTGGGACTCGAACTCAGGGCCTTGTGTTTACTAGGCAAGCACCGTATCCCCGAGCTAAGTCCCCAAACCCAAACTTCCGCCTATTTCAGACCTGCTTCCTCTGCAGCCTGGAGGGTGACCCACAGCAGGGTCCTAAATAACAGGGTCCCTTGCATGTTCAAGTGCTTTCCTTGTTCCTGCATGCTCGCGAGCCTCAGTGATACCTCTGACAGACTGTCCTCCAGCCTGTGTCCCCTCCGTTCTGCAGTGACACAAGCTACACTGGTTTCAGAGGAAAGTGCCACAATTTGGGTACTGTGTTTCCAACAGGACCTTAGTGGTGCTTATTTTAATTGTAAGTCTGGGGCCCCTGGGGTCTTCATTTAAATTCAGCAATTCCCTTGACTGCGTCTAAAGACTGCCAGGATTAGACAGAATCACACTTTCTAAAATGTTCTGTGACACGGAAGTGTCCTGGATTGTTATCAGATGCCGTATCCCTGGTATGAGGTTCTTTCTGTGTCTGTGGCTTCAGTGAGGTGAAATTTAAAATTCGGCTTAATAAAAAGCATTCCTTGATCAAGTAGAAGGAAAAACATGACTGGACCATCTGTCAAACCTTATGATGGGAAAAAGATCAATTTTGACAAAGTCACTGTCAAATTTGCAGATGCTGAAACTCAAAAGCAAAAACTTGATTATGTTATTGATTCTTAAAAACAGTATGTTGATATAAATACATTCTCCTGTGTGTGTATCTGTGTGTTTTGTTTTCTTTGTCTTTTGGTGCTGGGGATCAAACTCAGGGCATTGCCCTTGCTAGGCAAGCACTCTAACCACTGAGCTAAATCCCCAGCCCTGTTGTTTTGTTTTTTGAGACAGAGTCTTGCTATGTAGTTCAGGCTGGCCTCAAACTCACAGTTTGGCCCTCCTGCCTCAGCCTCCCAGACTGCTGAGATTATAGGTGTGCACCACCACACCAGGCTCCCTCTTTGTTTTTGGAGAAGTTCACTGACGTCATGAATGTGTCGCTCCTCCACTGCTCTTCTTTCTCTGTGGTACTTCGGTTCAGTCACTGGCTTTTGTCCTTGGTATGATCATTTGGTTTGGGGAGGCGACACGCAGGTCAGGTGTGTGAGGTTTCTCATCAGCTGCAGACCAAGGCATCTTCGCAGAGCCGGGTGAGGGGAGGTGCCAGATGGAGGGCAGAGGACGTGACCCAGATGGGCACTGGTCTGAGGAACCAATGAGAAGCAGGCACAGGTGGCAGGGCCAGGGTCAGAGGTCCCAGGTCCCAGGTGCGAAAGCTGAAAGGCGGGGCCTCTGCTGGGGAGGGCACTGGTGGGCCAGGGGTCCCCCCGGGTCACTGGGACCATCCTAGGTGTGTGGGTCAGGGTGACACTGCTGTGCACTGCCCTGGTAGCTGATGAGGACCGTGAATCCTGTGCGCTGGGAGCCAGGGCCAGGGCGGCAGTTCCTGCCTGGGCCAACAGGTGGCGCACAGCCTGCGGCCCCTCCGGGGAGGCCGCCTGGACCAGAGAGAGCGCTGTCCACCACCTCCACCCAGCTAGTAAAGCCGTCAGAACTCGGCCCTGGAGGCGGCTGAAGGGGCTGCCACCCCTGAGCAGTTCACACCCCCGGAAGGCTTTCTCTGCAGGAATTTTTTGGTGGTACTGGGGATTGAATCCAGGACCTTTGCATTGAACTGGATCCTCAGCCCTTTTTAAATTTTGAGATAGAATTTTGCTACATTGTCTAGGCTGAGCTTGAATTTGGAATCTCCTGCTTCAGCCTCCTGCAGTGGTGGGATTACAGGCGTGTACCACCACACCCAGCTTCCACTTCGGTCATGGGGAGCAGGAACCCCAGGCCACCAGAATAGACACTGGTTCCAACTGAAACCCCGAGAGCTGAAGAGGGCCAGGCTTAGAAGGGAGAGGGGTCCTGGGTGGGCAGGCTGGGCTGTCCGTGAGGCTCTGGGCTCTGGTGTGGGGGTGGGCTTTGTGCTGAAGAGGGCAGGTGGAACTTTACCTGCTGCAGAGTTTGCTGGAGCAGGGGAATCGGAGCCATTGCTGCTTCCTTCTTGGTCTTCTCTGTGTTTTCCAGAGCTTCCTGAGTGGCCTTGTGCCTCTGGAGGCTTGGGCAGGGAGATGAACCCCAGTCCCCACTCCTCTCTGGCCCCACCTGCCCCCCCCAGCTCCACACACGTGACTGCTACTGGAAATGTCAGCTAGGTGACTCCAGGGCAGGAGTGAAACCGGCTTTCCGCAGAGGTGGTGGCGTGAGGTGACCTTCGAACTCTTCGAGGAGGGAGGACAAGAGAGCAGGTTCCTGGGGGCAAGTAAACGGATCCCTCCCCGTGGGCACACAAGGGGTGTCCCATGACCAGGACCCTGAGTGGGGCTCAGGCAGCCTTCCTGCCTCTGGCCTCATGGGCACACCAGTCTCTGTTGTCCCAACAGACACCAGTCCTACCTGTGGAAGCTAAGCAGTCACTGTGCCCAGAAGTGTCCACAGGGCTCTGCCAGTACCCACGGCGCACAAGCCAGACAGGGGAGAGCAGTGGAAGGAAAGATGGCATGAGTCAGGCTGTCCAGGGTACCTGCCTGCCTCCAGGAAGCCCAGGCAGCACTGGGGACCAGCAATCACACCCACCTCAGCAGATGAGGCTTCCCTTCCTTAGCCAAGTCAGCATGGCTGGTGTCTACCACAACGTTTGCTCTAATCTGCTTTCAGGCCCACGGCTGTCTGTGGGACCCCAACGCCCTCAGGTCAGAATGATGAGAACCAGGACAGCTGTCACCTCCTGGATGCCCTGTGGTGGCAACAGAAAAGGTGGCCATGCATCCCCACCCCCAGGCTCGCCAGAGACCCCAGCCCTCAGGAAGTGGGAGATGCTGTAGCCCCTCCTGGGTCTGCCCAGGGACAGCCCCTGCCCTTGCTCTGCCTGTGTGGCTGCCTCTGGGGAGTGACTTTTGCTTTCTTTTTGGCAGGAAGGAACCCACGTGGGAATCCCCCCGAGCCACCCGGTGACTACACCAAATCACCCTTTTCCGAGCCAGAGAGTGAAGTGAGTCCCGGGAGCAGAGGTGTCACTTGATTCCCACCCAGGCACTTCCTGCCTCTCTCTCTGGTCTCAGCTCTGCACACTCCAGGAGCTGTCATCAGAGTCAAATTTAAAAGTAAAAAATGTGTGAGAAAACCCATTGAAAGCAGAGAAGTTTAAAATAAATGGCATTTTGGCGACAGGACTGAGCGAGTACGTTGAAACAGCTTAAGACTGGGCAGCCTGCCCCTGCAGCCCCTGGGGGCTGTGAGCACTTGATTGCTGGGATGAAATCTGGCTGTGGATGGGACTGAAGGGTCTTGAACCCAGCCTTTCTGCAGTCACTATCCTGGACCTGAAATATGACACTCTGTCTGAGGGCTGGAGGAATGGCTTTCCCATTGAATCCTAAGGGAGGGGGCTGGGCTGCAGCTGACCCGCTTTACCGCAGGCTGAACTGCCGGATCCTCAGGATGGCCTCGGGTGTGCCTGATGCAGCCAGGAACAGGCACCCCATGCACCTGACAGCTGCTGGCTTCTGGGCTTGGATGAGACCTCCCTGACCCTGCAGGTGGGGACTCGGAGCTTGCAGCCTCATTGACGCTAACCGACCCCTGTGACCACCGGAATTCTACCGGACAGGGAGGCCTTGTGGTTATGTCCCAGGAACGCTGGTTTCAGGCAGGGGAATTCGACACAAAACCAAGCAGTGGTGCGGGCAGTGAGGTCTGACCAGCGTCTTGTCTTCCATCCTCGCGCAGTACCACGGCTTCGGGGTCCCGTACTTCGGTTTCCTTAGGATTCAGCCCCCTCCCTTAGGATTCAATGGGAAAGCCATTCCTCCAGCCCTCAGACAGCAACCCGCGCCCAGAGTGTCATATTCCAGGCCCAGGATAGTGACTGCAGAAAGGCTGGGTTCAAGACCCTTCGCGTCGGTTTCCTTCCTCCGGCCTGTTCAGAGGGGGAGGCCGTCCGGATTTATCGGACAATGCCAGAGACGAGTGTGTGCGGAGTATTTGGCAAAGCCCGGGTCCCGTGCCAGCAACCAGTGCATTCCCGTCCGCGCTGCGCAGAGCGGTGGCGGCGGCTGGACCCCGCTGCTAGGCGTCCCCACCTGCGTGCTCCACATTTCCACGCTCAGGGACGACGAAGAGCTTTGGTGGGAAAATTCACGCAACATCAAAGTCACCGTTGAAACCTTTGGAAGTGTACTGCCTACTCACTTCCAGAAGTGTCAGCAACCCACAACGACACCAGCACACCGGTCCAGGGACCCGAAGCTCCCCGGGGACATAGGCTCCCGGACTGCGGGAACAAGTTTAAGTAGCCAAGACGCGGCGGCGTCGCGACCAATCGGCACCCCTTGCGGGTCATGCTCGCTTCTAGTAGGCTATTTCATCAGTCCATCAGGCGGCGTCCGCGGCGGGGCGGATCTAACCAGTCGGTGCCCGCTATTGTTACTCTTGCGCTCCTGATAGGCTCTCGGGTCAGTCCGTCTGGCGGACTAGGGGGCGGGGCGGGGCGGGACGACGGCGGGGGCGGTGGCCGGCGGGCGCAGAGTTCCGGGCGCGCGAAGACCGTCGGGTGAGGCGGTGCGGTCCGGCTTGGGGTCCGGGTCGGGTGGGGTCGATGTCGGGGTCACGGTCCTGCCCCGCACCAGGTTGAGCGGGCTCTGGTGTGGTTGGCGCCGCGGGCCGGGCCGGGCCGGGGCGGGCGCGCCGGCTCTGAGGGGATTTCTCTGGGCGGCGGAGCCGGAAACCGAAAGTCGGGCGGGGGGGCGGGAAAGTCGGCTGTGCGGGCCCGGGGGCGCGGGGCCTCTCTGACCTCGGGTGGGCGCTCTCGCCGGCATCTGGTCCCGGGCCACTTTGCAGCTGGCCGCCGTCCTCGCGCCCCGGGACCCGCGGCTCGGACCTCGCTGGCCCGGAGTCGCCTGTGCACCGGCCCGGGATCCCTTCCTCCCACCAGGCCCCAACTGTCCCGAGCTTGCTGGGTTGGGCGCCCCGATAGTGGGCGCGGGTCCGAGTTTGGGAACCTGCTCCCTGGAGGTCGACACAGGCTGTGCCTGGGGCACCCAGCAGGTGGGGAGGAGGGGAACGACGCAGCCAGCACCCGCGGGCTCCAGGGCTGGGGACCCAGGGAGGTTACCGGAGCCATGAGCCCGGAGCTGGAGACTCGGATCATGGCCGCGGGGACACAGCTCCTGGTCGTTGGTGCTTTGAACGCACAGCTCGCCCGCTGGAAGTTACCTGTTCTGGCTCTCAGTCGCCCTAGAGCCCATGCCTCACCCTTCCCCATGGCTCCTGTCCCTGTGGCTCAGGTCACCTCACCTATGAGGGTCAGGGGATGTAGCAACCCAAAGGGACTGTTTTTAGCCTGAGGCAGGAGAATTGAAAGTTAGAGGCAATAGAATGAGACCCTGTCTCCAAATAAAAGGAGGTGGGGACGAGGCATGGTGGTAGAGTGGAGTCCTAGTTTAGCATGTGCAAGGCTGGGTGTTCATCCCCAGTGCTGCAAAAATAAAAAATAAAACAAACTGGGCCTAGCAGGTGCAAGGTCTCAGTACCACCCCACAAAAAAGTTGCTGTTTTAGATAAAGACTCCAACCAACCCAGGCTTGTTGCTTGAGCCTTACTTTTTGAAAACAGCTTTGTTGTTTAAGTATTATGGAATTTGCTATGCTATGTTTGAACAAAGATATCACTCTCGTGAACAGTGGGGCGGTTGTGCCATAGCTGCCACAGCTTCTCACGGGCTGAGCAGGCAGCTGCTACCTTTCGATGAAGCGGTGTCTGGGCCCTCTGCGCTTGGTGTTCCTTCTGTCCTGGACCCTGCTTCCAGTGTACCTCTGTGCTTCCTGTGTCCCGAGTCCACTGTCATGTGGCCCTGTCCTGTTTGCTACCTCTGAATCCTGGCAGAACCTGGAAGCATCTACACAGTGGGTGGAGTGAAGGCCACGGGCACTGCTAGCTGCCAGCCAGTGCCCGCTCTTGCCAAAGGGGGGTATTCTGACTCCTCCAGGTGTGGCTTCTCCTGGAATTCTGAAGGAGCAACTCTTCCTTTGGAGCTCTAATTCTGTAGCTGCAGGTGTCACCCAGAAGAAGCCCTCTTCCAGGGTGAAAGCTCCCCATCTTTTCACTGTTGTCTTCCCAGCGTCAGCTTGGGCTTCGTGTCAGATTGTGAGAGATGCCAGCTGCCCCTCCCTCCCCAGTGCGGTTGGTGTGTGGATGCTGACTGTGGCTGGGCAGGTGGGTTCCGAGGCAGGATGACCTAAGCACACATGGGCACGGGCAGGAAGAAAACCCAGGAAACAGTGCCCACGGACCACAGGTCACTCCAGGAGGAGGGTGCAGCCTTTGGGTCTGCTCCGGGTGCCTCTCTTCCTGGTTTTCCAACTGCCTCCTTTGCAGAGATGGTGAGTGCTCTACCCATATGCCACACAGGGTTCACCCATACTTTCTGTCACACCATGGTCACCCTACCCCTGCTGTGGTAGGGCAAGGAGGAAGGACACAGTGGACGCTGTCCCCAGGGCCTGTGCCCAGACCAGTAGAGAAGTTGGCATTAGGGTAGGGAGTCTGGAGCTGGTGGTGATTTAGGGAGGTGAATGCCTATCATGGAGGTAGGAGTCAAGAGGTGACCTGGTCCAGGACATGGGGGTTGGATCGCCACTGTGTGTCCAGGGGTGGATGGGGAGCAGAGCTGGAGGCAGCCAGAGAGAGGGGAGGCCTGGCTTTATCCTCCAGCTGTGTGCCTTGCTCTGGCCTAGATGCTGGACCCCTCCTCCAGTCCCTGTTTGTGACAGGCCTAGGGCTGCACAGGTGCGAGGAAGGCTGTCACGCAGGATGACTGCTGGGAAGAGCAGGGTGGGTCAGGACAGAGCTCTGAGCAGAGAGGAGATCTAGTCTGAACTCTGTGTTAATTGTCCTGGCTGCTGGGAGGGAAATGGGGCTGGGAAAACCCTGAAGGCAGCAGGGAGGCCAATGAAGGCAGTGACTCGGTCACATGCTGGTGATATTTAAAGGGTCAGGGTCCTGACCAAGTGGTCGGGGAGCAGGGTCACAGCAGTGCCATGGGAACAGACCTTGTGTAGACACAGTTACTGCTTCACAGCTGAACCTTTCCCTATTGGTAACCCTGGCTGGTTTGTTTGTTTTGCTGTATTAGGGACCGAACCCAAAGACAGTGAGCTTGCTTTTTTTGTGGAGGGTGGTCCTACTCAGGGTCTTGTGCTTGCTAGATCCCCAACCGCTAAACTAAATCTGTATCCCCTACACTACACATATTAAGTGCATGAATAAAAGTAAACAGCAGCCACTTGTAAGGTTAGAATGGTCCTGTTTTACATTTGTTGCAGATAATTTTGTAGAAGTAGTTGTCAGGTGTTCAAGTTGGTATAAGCTTTGGTTTTGGTGCAATGTGGAGCCTGAGAAAAGATGGACTTGCCTATTAAATCATAACTCTGAAGTGGATTTCTAGGACTTGGGGGCCTCATTCTAGTGACTGCACATGGATTAAAACTCTTGCTTGTTACTTAAGTGGGTTTTTTATACTCAAGGGTTAGAACTGGGCACAGGCAACTGGGCTTCTGTGGAAATGCAGTATTGCATAGAATTGTAGCAAGTCTTGGTGGCAACTTGAATTTGGGGGGCTTGGATCCCCAGCATTTGGGGTGTCCCTGAGTCTGTCAGGAGTGAGGCCCTGGGCCAAATTCCAGTGATTGCCCTTGGCAAGGCACCCCATCCCACAGTGTGCACCCAGATCTGATTTGGTGTCATTGTTGGGGTCATTTGGTTTGTGTTACAGCCTGACTTTCTGAGGGTCACTCCCAGTACTGCTCAACCCCAGACTCAGGACAGTGGATGTTAGCTGCCCTGTCCTGAACCAGTCGGGTCTTGATGCTCTCTTTGCCCTTGGCCCCAGGCCACAAGCCCCAGGCTGGAGCAGACATGAGAAGGAGTGGGCAGAGGAGTGCTAGGCACCCTACACTCAGCTCTCCGGGAGAGCTGTTCTCCAGCCCTCCATTTCATTGCCATCTCTAATATCAGGAGGTGGTTATTTTGGAGAAGCAGGTGTGGGCTTATGGTTGTGAAGCCTGCACCCTCTGGCTCTTGGAGAGGAAACTCTGTACACAGAAGCCAGGTGTGCACCAGACATGCTTTTGCCTTGCACATCCTTTCCAGCACTCCACAAGGTCTGCTCCTGCCCAGCGCAGGCAGCCCTGGCCCTCAAAGGTAACTGCCACTTGACCTCTGTCATCACAGATAGGCTTTGCCTGTCCTTGAACGCCGCATCAGTGGCATTATTGCCTGAGCACTGTTTCGTGTCTGGGAGGCAAGTCTTCTGTATGAAGTAAGCAGTCCATTTTGGAAATGGATTATGAAATTATGCACTGACACACAGATCCCTTACTCTGAGTGGTGCTGGTTTTGTACTTAACCAACTGACCTGTGAGAATTTTATAGCGAACTGGTCTAGAACCTAAAAGGGCCACTGAGCATGTCGGCTTCCTGCTTGGGTTGGATGCTAATCACATGGACCTCTCCACATTCCTCAGTGTAAGCCCATAGGCCGTGCAGCCTGAGCCACCCAGCCTTTGCACTGTGTCTGTTCCTTGTGTGTTCGGTGCCAGTGGCCATGGTAGCCCGTAGGAATCCCTCTTCCTCCTTGTGGATTTCAGATGGGCAGCCCCAGGCAGCCAGGCTTGTGCCAGAGGGGCAGAGAGGCGTGGTGTGCGAGTTACTTCATTTACAGAGGGTTGAATGGGGTGGAAAGGTCCTGTGGTGTTTTGTTGCAGCACTTTTGAGTTTTCGTGATGGCGGCACAATTCTTAAAAGTTATGCTGTCTTTTTTTTTTTTGTGGTGCTGGGGATCGAACTCAGGGCCTTGTGCTTGCAAGGCAAGCACTCTAACCGTTGAGCTAAATCCCCAGCCCTATGCTGTCTTTTTGAACCAGACTCAGATCCACACTTAAGGAAACCCACAAGCACTAAGAGCCCAGAGGTGCAGCGTGGGTGCCAGACCCTCGACTGCCCACTGCATGTGTGATGCCAGCTGACTGCTCGACTCTGAGGTTATCCAGGGTGGCAGCAGTGGTCTCTGAGCCAGTAAGGTGGTGCCTTTGACATCGCTGAGGGCGCCTGCCACCAAGACTGAGCAACCAGGACTGATGTGGAGGTCAAGGCCCCACTGTCCGATGTGGCCTTTTCCCTTTTTATCATGCAAAAACAAAAAAGGCCAGGAGGCAGGTGTCCCCCAACTCCCCCAAGGTGGGAAAAATGGCCCCGGAAAGAGAAGCCACATCTGGAAGACATCTCGGGAAGAGAGGGATGGCCCGGTCCTTCTGTCCCTGTGCAGCCATCTTCAGCTGGATTTTCGTCCTTGCCCTGTCCATGCAAAGCATGGCTGTGACCATGGAGTTTTTCAGGTTTTTATCCTTTTTTTTATCTGATACAACAAACCTCAAATGGGGTTTTCATCTAGGGAATGTGACTTTTTAAACTAGTGATATTTAAAAATGGAAAATCCCTCCATCTGAAGTGACTTAGAGCAGTGCCTTTTAAACCATTAGTGGTTCAAGAGACCAGTTGAGAGCAGCATCTAACCAGAGAAAGAGAAATTACAGTGGGAACCTCAACATACCACTCATGCAGGGTGGCACAGTGTGACGAGCCTTTGGCTTCTGTTATGTGTTCATGTGCAACAAGTTGTGCTGATACCTGAGTGAGAGGGCTGTGTGCAGTCGTGCTGGACATGGAGTGAGCAGGTGACCAAGCCTGACCTTGGTGGGGCACAGGCTCTTGGGGGACAGGGTCTCACTACTTTGCTTGGGTTGGCATTAGGCTCCTGGACTCAAGCAATCCTCCTGCCTCAGCCTCCCGAGTATCTGGGAATACAGGTATGTGCCACCATGCCTGGCTTCCCCAGAATGTCTGTGTAGATTGCTGCCAGGTAGAGCAGACCTATCAATGGTGCAAGGAGATTGTGTCTGCCTCTGAGAGAGGTATAGTGACAGTAGGGTGCTGTCCTGTGTGTAGAGCCCTGCACCCCCTCTCCCAGGTGCTTGGGGAGTGCATATAGGCCGCATGTACATTCTGGAGTGCCACATGGATGGCAATGTCGTGTGCCATTATGCGTTCATTAGTGTTGGCTGGCCCTGGAGGCCATCCAGGCTGTGCCCAGCAGAGGGGAGGTGACCCATGCAGTCCTGAGCTGATCCTCCAGGGCCAGACCGGCCCAGCACAGTGAGAGGGCTCCTGGCTGCTGCCCAGCAAGCATCTCCTGGGGGGCCTGCCTTGTGAACCAATGGCCTGGAAGTCGTGTGCTCTTCCACAGGGGCATCTGTGCCACAGACCTGGGTGTCAGATGCTCTGTAGGGGAGACTGTGGAACAGGTGGTCACAGGCCAGCAGGGAGGACAGCTCCTTGTCTTGTAGCAACTGAGGTGCTTTACCAGGGCCTCAGGTTTTCTAAGTTGAAAGTGTGCTTTGTTCGGGGCCATTTAGTAGTCCCTTTTCCAGATTTCACAGGTAGCATCTCCTGCTTCTTTTGAGCTCTGGACGTCACGTGGCATTGGTGTGAGGTCCGCAAAGGCTGCTAGGTTCTGTCCCAGATAGGACCCTCTCACCCCTAGACTTGCCACCTTCGGAGTCACCACAGGGTGGTCGATAGGGCCAGCCCCGCTGGCGCCTCGGGTCTGAAAGCATTTGTGGAATGAGCGGACAGTGGCATGTGACAGCTGTTGGCTGTGGGGGGGAGTGGTCTTATGTTGTGGAATGGAAATTGAGCCGCTCGTGGGGTGGTGAACTATGACCACCGTCAGCCAGGTGCTGCTTTGTAGTGGTCTCTCTGCCTGGAAGGCTGGCAGTGGTGTGACTAGGCACATCATAGCGGGGCCTTGGTCACATCACAGGTGACTCCCTGGGGTCACGGTATGAAGAGTAGACCGAGGAGACCTCAGTGTTCAGAGTGGACAGGCAAGGGACAGTCCAAGGCCTCGGGCTGGAGTCCTTGAGAGCAGAGAGAGTTGCAGCGCTGAGACCATGGTGAGGGTGGTGGGGCCTGGGCTGTCTTTCAGTATGCTGTGCATGAGGCTGCCCGCTGGCAGGCATCATGGTGTAGGGTAGGGCGAGAGGGCCACTGCTGCAGGTGTGGGTGTCTGGTGGATATGGGCTCAGCTTCCTAGGTTTGGCAAGTGGCTCTAAGACAGGGAGCTCATGTCCTGGGACTGTATCCAGGGCAGGGGCAGGGAGAGGAGGAGACAGGGGCCTTGGCAGTGTCCAGCGTCCTGGGTCTCCGAGTTGGCCAGTCACTGGGCCTTCTGCGAGGGCTCAGTTGCTTTCTCAGGCAGGCAGTCCAGGGAAGAGTGACCCATGCTGCTATGTCACAGATGTGATAGTGCTTTGCTTCCTCACTGTGGCCTTCCCAGCAGCTCTGTGATCGCTGGTCAGGGCCTTGCTGTGCCAGGATGCTAGTGCCCCAAGCCTCAGAAGTTCGCCGGGACGTGCCTGGTGCCTGGTGCCTGGGACCTGGGAAGACAGCAGGCAGGTCGGTTGGTGGGGTCTGCAGCTGGGCGGGCCTTGTACCCCTGATTGCTCAGTGACAAGGCTCCAGATTGAGGCTCCAGGGGGACTGAGAGGCTCTGCCATTTCTGGTGTTCCTGTAGAGGAAGGAGAATCTGTCTCCTGCTGCCTGCAAGCTTGAGTGTTCTGAGGGGTGACTGACACCAAAAACTAAACACAGCGTGGCTGAGGGGGGAGGCTGGAGGGGTTTTGGGGAGTTGTGCCCGTGTTGCCTACATCCTCCCCGCCTCCTCACTGTGGTCTGGGACCCCAAGACCCCAGGCCTGCCGTCCTGCTGGGCTGGAGGTACATGTTCCACCATGGCCTGGAGCGCCCCTCTGGCTACCCTGTGTCCTCTCTGGCACAGTGTAGTTCTTGTGTGAGGGATGGCCAGGTTCCTGCCTCTGCCTGGCTCTGAGGTGCCATGACCTGGGCGGGTTCTTTGGGCCATTTTTGGAAGGGAAATATGGCAAGGAATCTGCCACGAGGAGCAGTGTGCCCTGGCTGCAGACTAACCCTGGTACCAGGTGTGGGCTGCAGGAGGCAGCCCACTTGTCTCCTCAGGGTGTTATGCACAACTAGGGGAAGCCCAGGTTGCTGCCATCCACACATCTGCCGGAAGCTTGAGGCCTGTGTCCTCTCAGACCCCTGGAGTAAGGGCTCCTCTGCCCACTCCTACAAACCTTGGCCGGGGAGACAGGCCCAAGCCATGGTTTGGAGTTGGTCATGAGTTGGTGTCTTCATCCCCTTTCCCGATGAAGGAGTTCTGGTATTCCCAAGAGTCCTGCTGGTGTCGCTGCCAGGACCCGACAGAGGCCAGCACCTTTGAGAACAGTGCACCAGTATCTTAGCACCACCCTGGCCCTGAGCAGCCCTCTGTTCCCTGCTGCTGCTGGGCAGGAAGCCTGCTGTGAGCTCGTTCCCTGGGTGCCGAGCAGGAGTCCAGTGGAGATGACTGTGCTGGACGGGAGGGGAGAAGCCTGGGTGGGGACAGCACTATGGCTCATCAGCGAGGAGGATGAGATAGTGGGGGGAGGCCGCTTTACAGGCGGGGCTGGTGATGCTTAGGGGCAGGAGTGGGAACCAGGCCTGGGAAGCCAGTGGAGGCCCATTAGAGCAGGGAGCCTAGTGGACATACAGAGGGGCTCTGCAGCCAATGAGTTTGGTGTGGACTGAGGGGCACTGATAGCAAATGGGGAGCACCGTCCTCTGCCCAGATGGTGTTGGGTCTGGGCATGTCCAGGACCTTGGGAACTGGCAGGTACGTTATGCTACATCTTGGAAGTCATCTGCGAGCTGGGTGTGGTGGTGTATGCCTGTATCCCAGTACTCTGGGAGGGCGAGGCAGGAGGATTGTAAGTTCAAACCTAGCCTGGGCAACTGTGCTACACTGCGTCTCAAAAAACGAAATACAGGCTGAGGATGTAGCTCTGCAAATGCCCTGGGTTCAGTCCCCCGTGCCATGCACACAGTCGCAGGACCACAGGCACAGGATGGAGGTGCTCTTGGGAAGGCATCCTGCTCTCCCAGCTAGGGCTCAGGTTGGCAAGAAGCCCTTGAGGTGGTGTTCAGCATGGGTGCTGGCCACAGGCTGGACCTTGGCTCCCACATTCCTAGCCGGTAGCTTGCACTGCCCGTCTGCAAGCCTCCTGAGCTCAGATCCTGCTTCTCAGATCCTCTCAGGACTCTGCTGTACTCACTCTCCTCCCACACTGTCCTGGGCTGGGCATCATGTGGTCTGTGTTCCTCCTCAGGGCCACGTGGTGTGTGGGGGTTCCAGCTCTCATGGCTGCAGCCAGCGTGACCCCCCCGGGCTCCCTGGACCTGCTGCAGCCTGGCTTCTCCAAGACCCTCCTTGGGACCAAGCTAGAGGCCAAGTACTTGTGCTCTGCCTGCAGAAACGTCCTGCGGAGGCCCTTCCAGGCCCAGTGTGGCCACCGCTACTGCTCCTTCTGCCTGAACAGCATCCTCAGGTGTGTTGGCTGGTGTCATATGTGCGCTGTACGGTGTGGTGCCTCCCAGTCTAAGTCCTCCCCAGATTCTGTAGTTTAATTGCTTAAAATGTCAGCTGCCTATCGCAGTGCTGTTTTGGGCACAAGGGGCTAAGTATGGTGCAACATCGAGGTCAGCAGGGCCCCTTCTCTTCACTGTTGGTCGTGTGGGCACTGGGAAGCCCACTCCGAGAGGCTGCTCTGGGCAGCAGGCGAGGAGCTCCTGTGTCACGGAGCACATGGCGTTGGGCGACACCCTCTTCAGAAGGGGAGCAGCTGGGTGGCTCCACTCCTCACACCCCTCTCAGGATTTGAACCTTTGCGTCTGTGTAGTTGATTTTGTTGAAGGAGGCTTAAGAATTTGGAATTGGTTTATAGACTGGGCCCACAGTGGTCACTTCTTCATAGCAGGTTTCACAGGGGATTTTGTTTCTCTCTGTCCCCCAGCTCTGGGCCTCAGAACTGTGCTGCCTGTGTTCATGAGGGCATCTATGAAGAAGGTGTTTCTATTTTAGAAAGCAGCTCGGTGAGTACAGTTTTTTGAAGCTATGAATGTTGAACTGAACAGAAAGCATTTCAGAGTCCCCTTTGCAACACCACTGCCAGGATGAGACTGCAGAGGCCTGAGACACCCTGAGCAGACATGAGAGTGCTCAGGGTTTGAGAGGCTGGTCCTCAGCATCAACCTGTGCCCTCTGTGGCCAGGAAGGTGTGCTGCCTGGTGGGTAGAGCCTGCACTTTGGGTGGCACTAGTTCTGCAGTGGGACACCAGAAGAGCTTTAACCAGGGGCTGTTGCTCTTCCCAGGCCTTCCCAGACAACGCTGCCCGCAGGGAGGTGGAGAGCTTGCCGGCTGTCTGTCCCAACGAGGGGTGCGCCTGGAAGGGGACCCTGAAGGAATACGAGGTACAGAGGGGCGTCCCTGTGTTGCCGCAGGCTGCTCTGGGGAGCCTGCAGTTGGCTTGGTGACTGAGCCTCGCTAGTCAAAATGCCGCTCCCCTGAGCAGGGGTATCCAGAGCCATCTTCTGCTCTTCCTAGGATTGGAGCCTGTCTGGTATCTGGGCCATGAGGCGTAGCTGCCCCTTAGGTGTCCATTTAGAGACCGAATTGTGCCGTGCACAGTCCTGCACTGTGGAGCCTGGTGCTTCCTTTCTCTGTGCCTCAGTTTCCTCATCTGTCCACGGAGGGGCATTGTGAGATGTAAGAATTGGAGGTGCCCCTGTGTGAGGACAGACCTGTGCCAGCCCTGGGAATCCTGTATTTGCCTTGGCAGCAGATTTCCCAGTGATGGAGGATAGATTCTTCTGTGTTGGCACCTGCAGCTTTCAAGCTTGTGGGATTTTGCATCGTGTCTCTTGTGTCCATGAGGGATTTCTTGTGGTGTTGTTTTGTTTTTGAGATGAGGTCTCCCCATGGTACCTGGACTAGCCTTGAACTCACAGTCCTCCCATCACAGCCTCCCACGTAGCTGGGATTGCAGGTATGCACTGTTGTGAATTGTGTGGATGGTGGAAGTCACACAATTCGTGGGCATGTTTATTCTGTACTCACAGAAAGACTTCTGGCTGGTGACAGAGGTAGCCACAGGGTGGTGCCTGATGTTGTTGTGCTTTGTCTTTCTGTGCCAGCAGAGGCCACTGTATTGGGGACCTTAGTGTGATCTTGTCACCCTTGGATCCTGCAACCAGCCCTGCAGTGTGTGTCTGTCACCGTAGACATTCTCTTTCTCCTCGTAGTCCATGCTCTTCAGAAAGTTTCATCTCAGATGCTTGCACACGAACATTCACAGCAGCAGCACAGTTCAGGTAGCCCACAGGTGGAAGCGCCTTCCATGTCCCCCAACAGGGTGGCTAAACGAGTGGGCCATGCCTATGATGAGATCATGACACATGCTGCAACTGGGACCAACCTGAGGACTTCTTGCTGAGCAAGCGAGCCAGTCATAGGAGGGCAGCTCCTGTAGGACCCCCTCCCAGGAGTCCTGGAGTTGTCAGATCCCTGGAGATGGACAGGGGAGTGGTGGCAAGGTGGGAGTCGTTGCTGGGTGAACAGAGTAAGAAGGCGGGGTCTCAGTGGGGAGGTTCCTTGAGGACAGTCCAGGTCAGGGGCTTTAGTGCACGATTTGTGTACACTCTGGCTTCCTTACACTTGGGGGCTCCAGGGCCCCCATAGAAGTCTTGTGCCCGGGTAGTGGGTCTGGGGGTCTTTGACTGTGCTGGACCCGGAGGAAATTGGGGTCCTCTCTCCTTCCCTGTTTCCTGCCATATGTGCTTGGCCACACTTCCCTTGTTCTTTCTGTTTTCTTGGGGCTGGGGATGGAACTCAGGGCTTCCTGTGTGCTAAGCACAGGTCTGCCACTGAGCTGCCCCAGCTGCTCCCTTAACTTTCAGCTGGCTCTAGACTCTGAGTTATGCTTTGCTTGGAGAGGAGCTCTGGTTGTACCTAGGCGTGTGAGGAGCTGTGCTCTCCTCCCTAGCATGGGACATCCCATCCAGGTTCCAGAGCCACAGGCCCAGGTGCTGCTCCTGGTGCTGCTTGTGAGGGAGTTGGCCCTGGGGAAGGTGGCATGGCTCAGGGTCTCCCCTGTGAGGATGGGCATGTGGGGTGGGCAATGGGGGTGCTGAAGGGACAGGCAGTCATAGGCTCTGGCCCTGTGCAGGGCTCTGGATTCCCCTGGGGTCCTTGCCACCCCCAGGCCTGGCATCTGTGAGGCCAGTGGCCATGTGAGCTTGGCTGGGGGCCAGGTACTCCAGTGCCACGCGGCCCTGCAGGCATGCAGTCTGGAAAGTCCCTGGCTGCGTCCTGTGTGAGCTCTGGAAAGTCCCTGCAAGGAGCTGGTTCGGTTGTATGTGGGGGGCAGCCCTGCTCTGGGACAGCCCGGAGGAGGCCTGACTTATTGATAAAGCCTCTCCCTACCGAGAAGTATCTAGGCTGGGCAGAGGCTGCCTCCACCCCAAGCTCTGCCTCCTCTCAGCCTGTCTGCTCTGCTGCCGGCTGGTGTCCTGGGAAAAGCAGCATCTGAATTACTTGAAAAGTTTAGAAAATGGGAAAAGATCCTATGTAGTCTTTGCTGTGGTTTTCCTTTGTGGTGATGTGTTTGCTTCCAAGAACACAGAGGTTTTAGAGCCTGGTCCAGTGCACCTGCCTCCGGGTCACCTCGGCTCCAGCTGTGGGCCGAGCGCAGGAGGTAGATGCCAGAGGCGTCCCAGGCCCCTGCCAGGAGAGGTGGGAGCGGCAAATGTGTAGCCTTAGCATAGCACAAATTCTCTGGAGATTCAGTCATGATGGCCATGTTGGCTTAAAGAGTTGAATTTGAATTCTGGCTGAATAAATACTGTGACTTGTGCCTGTGGGGCCAGGGAGGACCTTGTGCTTTGTTCTTGTTACCTAAGAGTGTGAGCGCCAGGTGTCTACTGCTGGAACCCTGAGCGCAGCTCCAGATTCAGGCACCAGAGTGGGGATGGACCCAGGTCTCGCCCCTGCTGGGCATTCAAGATGCAGGTGCGCTGCTCCCCAGCCCAGGAGCAAGGTGCTGTCGGTGGAATGTCAGACACGCAGCGAGTTGGCACAGTGACCTATTGGCAGAGCGTGGGTCAGTGTGGGCTTCTGTGTCCTCGTCTGCAGCAGGTTCCACCTTCTCCAGGCTTCTTTCAGTTGTGTCCTCCCAGGATGAAAGCAGACACAGCTGTCATGTCGTTTACCTATGAGTACTTTATTTTATTGTGGTGCTGAGATCTAATCCAGTGCTCCTACATGCTAGGTAGTGCTCTGCCACTGAGCTACGTCCCCAACCCTCTAAGCCTTCTATTTTCACAAAGCTTTAAGAACAGCTCCCCCATCCTCCACTCTGTGCTGGTAAGTGCTGAAGCTACACTTTTAGCCCAAGGGCAGCCTTTCATTTACATCTTACGTTTGCTTCTGTTTTTGTGTTTTGTTGCTCATGGTTCTGGAGGTTGAACCTAGGGTCTGCACTGGGCTATATCCCCAGCCCTTTTTTCATTTTATATTTTCAGTCAGAGTCTTCCTTCCTCAGCCTCCCACTGTGCTGGGATAACAGGCATGGGCCACTGCACCTATTCATTTTATCACGGTTTAAAAAGCTTAGCCAGCTAGGTATGGTGGCACATGCCTGTAATCCCAGCACTTGGGAGGCTGAGACAGGAGGATTGCCGTGAGTTCAAGGACAGCCTGGGCTACATGGTAAGACCCTATCTGAAAAAAGAAAAAAAAAAATTAGCTAAACCTGTTTCAGCGCTGCTCTCAGACTTGCCTTGGGGGCTCCCTTGCTTCCGTGATCCCTGCAGCTGACCTCGTCCCTCCTGTGGCTGGCGGAGACCTGGCATCTGCTCAGTCGGTCTCTCTGCTCTGACTGGCACAGCATACAGAGGTTGCACCAGACCCCTTGGCTTCCGGAGCATGTTTAGAACCTGGCCCCTCCTTCCGTCACTGCTTTCCTGGTGGCCGCCACCTGTGCGGCTTGTCACTGCGGTGGCTCTGACCCTCCCTCCCATCTGTGGTGGGGCAGCCAGCAGTCTTTGGAGGGTTAGGCAGACCTAGTCACCTCTCTGTCCCAACCTGTGCAGCAGGGCAGTCGCGGGAACAGTCGGGGCTGCTGGCCAGCCTCAGCCTGAGAGTACCTGGACCCTGCCCTGACCCTGTGGCACAGGCACAGCCTGTGTTCCTCTGTGGCCCCTCAAGTCCTTCCATGCCGCCCTCTTTTCCCTGGGGTCTTGCCTGACCCTTTGCTGCCACTTAGGATTCTTGGCTTTTCTAGACGTTTTCAGAGTGCCCCCATCTCCCCTCACCATGAGGGCCTTCTCACTTGTCTGTGCTTCCTCATGCTGGGTGGACAGGGGAGTGGGCTCTGGAGTCTCAGCCTTCACACTGCCTCTTTGCACATTTTCCTCAGTGTAGTTCTCTGAGACACTCACATGGTCCTCAGAGCAACCTGCTGCATCCTGTCCCCAGGCCCTAGCTGGCCCTCTTATGTCCCGGGCCTTTGCTGGTGGCCATGCCAGGGTTCCAGTGCTACAGGTAGGGGTGGCTACCTCCACAGGCCTCTGCATCTTCCATGGGTCTCCTGTGCCTCCCATGCCCTCGCCTAACAGTGCTGGGGCTCAGCTGGCAGCAAGAACATGAGCTGCTTTCAGGGCCAGGAGCTCACGGTACTGGGGGACAGCTGTTCCAGCCGCTGGGGCAGAGACCTCCTGCGATGGGGTCCCCTGACCTCTGTCTGGGACAAGGATCAGTGTCCCCGGGGTGGGAGTGGGGAGGGGAGGACACATTGCCCTAGGGAGGCCTGCAAGTCATCTGGAGCGCAGTCTCTAGGGCAGGAGGAGGGGCACGTGAACACTGGGCCATATGTGTGAGCCGTGGCTACCCACAGGTCTGCGTGCCCTACTCACCACGCCTCTTTCTTCTGTTGCCAGAGCTGCCATGAAGGACTGTGCCCGTTCCTACTGACCGAGTGCCCTGCGTGCAAAGGCCGGGTCCGCCTTGGGGAGAAGGAACGCCATGCTGAGCAGGAGTGCCCGGAGAGGAGCCTGGCCTGCCGGCACTGCCGGGCACCCTGCTGTCGCGCGGACCTAGAGGTGTGCTGGACACGGTGGCCTGCGTGGTGGTAGCCACAGTGTGGGCACAGGGCTCGAGCTTGGTGCTGGCATCAGAGGTGTTGGCCCTGTGGTGCCTGTGTCTGTGGTATCAGTGCTCCCAGAAGCACAAGGTGGATGGTTCTTGGTGGCACTGGGCTCGGGTGTGAAGTCACTGCTAAGTCAGGTCGAAAGCGTCTTTTAGGGAACTTGGTGCTCACCAGGCAGAGGAACAGCAGAGTGTCCTCCCCGGCTGTCAGAGAACAATCCTGACCTTGTGTTGTTTCATCAGAAGCAGCTGGCCGTGTGTTTCTAAAGGGCACAGAGCTACAGTGGTGTTAGCACTGCACCCGTCAGCTGTGCCCGAAACTGACAGACGTCATTTTGGCTCAGTGCATGTCACTTCATAACCAGGAAGAGGGAGGAACAGTGGGGTCCCGAGTCCCACAAGGGGGGACCAGCCGTTATACATGGCCTTTGGGGGACACTCATCCCAACTAGAGCAGCCACATTTAGAATGCAGTCGTTATACTCATGCCACTTGCTGGCTGGTTTTGGCCCTGCTGTCTAAAAGTCAGGAGCTCCAGTGGTGCAGTTGGTTAGCGCACTGTACTTAGAAAAGTGTCCCACAGGGTCCCTCCCTGTATCCGTTGAAGTAGCACCTCAGGCACACTCTGTTCTTAATGCTTCCCATGTGGGCTGTTTGTTACTTGGTTGCCAGGTTTACTGCCATGCCTACTTCTGCCACAAGGCATTACTGGGGCTGTCTGGGTGCCAGGCGTCTGCAGCAGCATGTGAGGGTCTCAGAGGTGCTGTGGCTCCCACCCTTGTGGTCAGTGTGTTCTGCCTGCCCTGCACCTTCAGCTGGCGCTGCCGTCTCTGTTCTCATGATGACCCCTTGTTTCAGTCAAATGGCAAAGTGGATGCTCCCCTTTTCCTGTCTAATGCAGTGGCTTTGTCACTTGCACTCTGGAAGCATGGAGCAGGAAGAGCCTTGCAATCCTAACTCTGGGCGCTGGCGAGTGCTGTCTAGTGCTGCGCCCCCTCTAAAGGCTCAGAGGAGCCACATGTGGGTCAGGGCTCTCCCTGCGCAGAATTCCTCTTCCCTCCCAGCCCACGCTCTGTCTAATCCTGCCTGCTCCTCCTCAGGCACACCACGAGGTCTGCCCCAAGTTCCCCTTGGTCTGTGATGGCTGCGGCAAGAAGAAGATCCCTCGGGAAAAGGTAACACGGGACCTGAGAGCTTGCGCTGTGCAGGGTGGCAGTGAGGGTCATGACCTTGTGCCCAGAGGGACAGCACAGTGACACAAAGCTTCCCTGCCACGGTGTCACAGGATATGTATGTCACTTGGGCATGGCAACCATAGTCCTGGGCCAGTGGAGCTTTATCCTCCAACATGCACTGTTAGCCTTGTGCACACCATGTGCAGTGCTGGACATGAGCCCGGGGCCTTGCATGAGCCAGGCAGGTTTTAGGCCACAGAGCCCGCCCACTTGGAGCCCACCCATCTTTAATTACCCTGGCAGCCAGACCTTAAACTTGTTATCATCCTCCAACTGCTGTTTGTGAGGAGCCTTGGTGTGGACCTGAGCTCAGCCTTTTTGGCAGTGACGTGGGTGTGGAGAGGTCGTCGGGCCTGTAATGATGATAGTGATGTCTTGAGACAGGGCGTCTGATGTCCTCACATCCTTGTCTGTGCAGAGCCGGCCCCTCGATGAAGGTCATGGGATGCAGTGACCTACAAGTTCCCAGGCCGCCTCCCTGTGGGCAGGCTGGGAGGGGTGGCCCTCAGAGGCTGAGGCAGCAGGAGCCAGTGTGGTGGCACTGCGTGTCAGATCAGGGTGATGCCAGCGGTCAGTGGTCTGCACCCAGGTGGCAGTGCATGGGGCTGCAGGCTGGCCAAGCCTGTGTGCTCGCTGGCCCATCTGCGCCTGCCTGTCTGTCTGGTCTGCCTTTCACTTGATACACGGCACAGCCCAGGTCCTGGAGCTCTGGGTGGAGTCTGGGAGGCCTCTGCCACCTTTGTCCAGTTGGCGTGTGTCCAGGTCCTGTGGCTTTGGCCTAGTGCTCTCTTGGGTGTCCTGTGGCCTTCAGTGGTGAATGGGTTGGCGCTCGAGCTTGGCGTGAAGTTCTGGCTCCAGCTCTTCTTTTTGACGGGGCCAGAGGATCAGGCCGAGGGTCTTCACTCTGAGCCACATCCCTAGCCCTTTTCAACTTGCAGTTCTGCCTCAGCCTCCTAGAGTGCCGAGGTTCCAGGTATGTGTCACCATGCCCAGCCAGGCTCCAGCTCTTGCAGAGGGGCTGTGGTGGCCCTTGGGAGGCCAGGACACGGGGCTGGCAACCCAGTACCACGGGGCTGTCTCTGCCAGGAGTGTCTGCAGTGGCTGTGCAGTGTCCTCTACCTGGTCCGTGCTCATCCTGGTGGGGTTGGTGCCAGGAAGCCAGGATTGGGCCCCTCCCTGTAGTTTTCTGAGTGGTGTTTGTGTTCCTGCAGTGCTGGGGCTGGAACCGAGGGCCTTGTGCGTGCGAGTGCGTGCTCCCCAGCCATCCTGTGCATTTCCGCTGTGGGCTGAGGTCAGGGTGCAGGCACCCAGCAGGCCTGGTGGGCTTCACTGCTCCTCCCCCTTGTGTCCCTGGAACGTGTGGCTTCCCGTAGCTCCATAGCTCACCTGTCTCGTTACTGGCCCTGGTCTGTTCTCACAGGCCCCACCTGCACGGGGTGCAAGTCCCTGTCCAGGCCACACCCTGGCAGTGGGGAGGTGACATTAGGAGCCTGGGTCTCAGTGCTGCTCCTGTGGGGTCTGTGCTCCAGACCTTTAGGGGAAGGTGAGGAAGAGGTTCACCCCTGTGCTTTAACTTGTATGGAAGGCCACAAGGATCTCTTGTCTTTTTAGATTTTATGTTTATCTCTTCTATCCTAAAAACGTTATTTCCTGACGTTAATCAGTTATTTGTTTTATCCTATACTGGTGATAGGATGCGTGTGTCCTGTACACATTAAATGCCTTACAGTGGACACACTGAGCAGTTTGTGATGGCTTTGAGAGACATTCTGTCCCAGGAAGAGGCTCACCAAGAGGTGTGGTCCAGTGTGCTCTGCTCCAGGGCCAGTTGGAATAAACTTCTCATAAACTTCTCTTTGTCTGCATGTCACTAACTTGGTGTACTTAGTTCATTTGCTTCCCTCCCCTCCCCTTTGTTTTTTCAGGCTTAGGTTTGAACTCTTCACACTGAGTAACATTCCCAGCCCTTTTTATTTTTTGAGACAGGGTCTCACTGAGTTGCTCAGGCAGGACTCAAAATTGTGATCCTCTTGCCTCAGCCTCCCATGTAGTGGGATGCCAGGCATGCACCATATGCCCAGCTTGCTTCAGTTTCTTTTTAAAGCGGGGCTGGGGGATGGAGGGTGGGTGTTGCTTTTTTTGACTTACTTTCCTTATTTGGTTTTGTGAAACAGTTACATAATTGCAAAATCAAAACTATGTGTGAGTCCCCAACACTGTCTTTCCCCCACCGGACCTGCCTATCCCAGCAGGTTTGGGGGAGCCTTCCCTCCCTGTGGCTTCCCTGAGAGCTTTCCCACTCCTCCTGGGCAAGGGCAGGCTGAGCCATGCAGGCAGTGGTGCACTGGGTGCTGGTCTCCTCACAGCTGGACAGCCTGGAAGCCAGCGGGCAGCTGCTGGGCTGCTGTCTCTGTGTCCCAGCCACTTGACATGGTGGTCACAGGACCACAGCAGAGGCTGTGTGTCACTCATCAGATAAGATGGAGACCCAGCTGTGGGCAGCTGGGCAGATGTGGCCACCACATTTCCCAGCTGCACCTTAGCCCCAGCCCCACTGGGTTTTCTGTTGCAGAACTCCCAGCATGGGCAGGGTGGAGGCCTCCAGGGGGTGCCTGGGCCCCAGGCGTCTCCCTCCTGCCCCCAAGTTGCCTGTGCCCAGCAGCGCCCCTGGAAGCGCCTCAGTGATAGCAGCAGGAGCTGCATTCCTGGAAGAGAAACGCACTGTGGGCCCATCCCAGACTCTAGTGGCTTCTGCGTTCTGTCTCTTCTTCCCACAGGAAGCTCTCATCCGTGGGACATTGATAGAGTGCCTTCTTTTAGACTGCTTGGCACCCTGACTCACACAGCAGCATCCTTGTGCCTGGTGCCCATGTGGTTGAGAGCCTCTGAGGTTTGGGGGTTCCTTGTCATGCTCGGCACATTCATTGGTGTGTCCTGCCACTGCCCAGGAGGCTTCACTAAGCCAATGAGCTGTGGGCTTGGTGTCCTCCCCAGAGACCGTGGTTTGATTTTGCAGTCTTCTCGGTGCTGGGGTTGAACCAGGGCCTCACATTTGGCTGGGCAGGCACTCACCACTGAGCTGCAGCTCTGCTTTGGCTTTTGAGTCTAAAGATTGCACTTAAGGAAAGAAGATCCCAGAGTCTTACAAAAGGGCTATGCATTCACCAGCGACAGTGTGGGAGGTGTCGGGTGGGCAGCGGGTGCTGGCCTGCTCCCCTAAGCACCACCTGGTACTGCAGTGTGTCACCTGCCCCTGACCTGCTGCAGATTTGGTGTCAGGGTTGTCATGGTGTGGCAGCAAGGGTTCTTGGCTAACTTGAGTTTGCATTTTCTAAGTGTGGATGTGATGGAGCACTTTCTTGTGTTTGGTCTGCATTTCCCTTGCTGGGAAAGGGGGGTTGTGGCTCGTGGATTTCTTGGTGTGCCTCTTGGTCTTTCTTTTCTCTACTTTTGGAATTCAGTGCTAGGAATGTAGGCGACAATCACTTTGCTTAATGGTGTGTGTGGGTTTCTGTTTGCTGGGAGCGGGGCACAGGTCAAGGTTTCCCAGTTACTGTTCCTGGAATTTGGTGTGTGGTTAGGACAGATTCCCACTCTGGGTACAGGCGAAACCTGGCTCCCTTCTGGATTTGCTGGTGCATCTTATGGAAAGCTGACCGTCTGGCTCCTGGCTGGGGTGGAGAAGGGAAGAGTTCGTGTCCCTTGCTCCAGTTTTCCCAGTGTGCAGTGACCAGCTGTGCTGTCCTGTGCCTCACATATACTAGCTCCCATAGGCTGGCCTGGCCTTGCACACTTCTAGATTATCAGCCCCCAGGTCCCACACATACCACGTGTCCTTAAGACTGATAGCAGCCACAGCTGCTACAGCTGCTTTCCAGGACCTCCCTAAACTTTAGCTGCTCTCTGGGGCAGCCCGAGACAGCAGCCCCTTGGGTATTGTTCTTGAAAGAGTGCGGAGGCTCCGTGGTCAGTATGGAAGGGGTGAGATGGGGCAGGACCGAGGAGGATGGTCCTGGGACTTCATTCCCCTGCCCCTCTAGTTTCAGGACCACATCAGGACATGTGGCAAGTGCCGGGTGCCCTGCAGGTTCCATGCTGTGGGCTGCTCTGAGCTGGTGAGTGGCGCCCCTGACCCCCATCTCCTTGCAGCACCCCTCCACTCACTCTCACCCCTGTCCATGCTCGTTCCCTATCGCTGCCTGGCCCTGGGCACCTGTACCTGAGCCTCCATGGATGTCCAGTGAGTTCTCAGACTCATTGCGGCCGGCACCCTCGTCCTGCCATTCTTTGCCCCTATGCCATGCTCTCATCTTGCCCAGGACCAGAAAGGGCACCGTCACTGCCCAGGTGTCCAGCCAGAGTCCCAGTGCCCAGCACTCACGCACATCCCCCTCTGGCCCACATTCACTGTCAGCAGGCGGGTTCTGCCCCTCCACCACTGGGTGCTGTCCTGACCGCCCATCTTCGTCTCCTGCATGGACACAGGCCAGGGCACTCTGCAGGTGCCTCTTACCCTGCCATGTGAAATCAGATGAGGCACAATCTCCTTCCAGCCCTCCTGCACCCAGCTTCACACCCAACTGTGATTCACAGTGCCCCTGGGGCCCCCCAACCTCTGGCCTGCCCTTCTGATTTTTGAGAGTATCTTTAACAATTTTTTATTTTGTTGCAGAAAATTAAAAAATACTTAGTTGAAGTCGGGCATTTTTAGGGAGGCCTGCCCTTTAGCTCTGTTTTCCACCTTTCCCTGACAGCAACTTTTGTTTTGGTGCCGGGGATCAAACTCAGGGCCTTGTGCTTGCTGGACAAGCACTCTAACCACTGAGCTAGATCTGCAGTCCCGACAGCAACTTTTTAAATGGTGCTTTTTACTCATCCATCCATCTGTGGTGTCTTGCTATGTCACCCAGGCTGGCCTTGAACTCCTGGGCTTATGTGATCCTCCTGCCAAACAGCACCACACTCAGCTTCCTTTTCTTTTTTGAAGCAAATAAATTATATAGGAGGCTTTATGATTTTGAAGCATACTTGATTGTTAGATAGTGGCGGATTAAATACTGTCATGGAGATGAGGCGGACACAAGTGACTGAGCTGAGCTGTTGCGAGGCATCCTGGACACCTGTGCCCAATGGCCCCCCTGCCTCTAGGTGCAGCAAGGCCCAGCGCATGGTGCCAGCAGCCTCCCGCCTGTGTCCATAGGTGGAGGCTGAGGAGCTGCAGGGTCACGAGGGGCAGCGGTTGCGGGAGCACCTGGGCCTGCTGCTGAGCGCCCTGCTGGAGGCCCAGACCCTCCCAGGGGGCCACAGCCAGGCAGGACACGAGCTGTCGCAGCGGTGCCAGGCCCTGGAGCGGAAGACGGCCACCTTCGAGAACATTGTCTGTGTCCTGAACCGGGAGGTGGAGAGGGTGGCCATGACTGCAGAGGCCTGCAGCCGGCAGCACCGACTGGACCAGGACAAGATTGAGGCCCTGAACAACAAGGTTGGTGCCTGCAGGGCTGGCAGTGCAGCCCCCTCCGCCCCTGCCCACATGCTGCCTGCCTTGGGCTTTGGCTTCTGTGCTTCTGAGCTCTAGGGGAGGGGGGTGCAGTTGGGGTTCACAGGGCCTGTGGGCCGAGGGCACCCCTGGGCCTGTAAGGGTGGCGTCAGCAGCATGCATGCCCTGTGCTGTGCAGGCTGGGTCTGTACCAATCTGGGCAGAAGGTGTGCAGCAGAGGTGGCTGTCATCCAGCTACTGGCAGTGGGGGGCAAGTAGCCATCACCACTCTCCTGTAAGAGGCTTGTGCTCCTGTCTGCAGGTGCAGCAGCTGGAGAGGAGCATCGGGCTGAAGGACCTGGCCATGGCTGACCTGGAGCAAAAGGTCCTGGAATTGGAGGCAGCCACCTATGATGGGGTCTTCATCTGGAAGATCTCAGACTTCGCCAGGAAGCGCCAGGAGGCTGTGGCCGGCCGCACACCTGCCATCTTCTCCCCAGGTGCTTCTAAAGCTTCCCAGCGCTCTGCTGGTCCTGCAGCCCCACAGCCCCACATCCCCTCACCTGTGTCCACTTACGCGCATAGCCTCATGGAACAGCTCTCCAGGCAGGGCTGAGGTCCATCCTCAGCTGGCACCAGGAGCCTCCATGCCTTCTTACGGGGCAAGTTGGACCATGTGTGCCCCTCAGGTGGGAGTTGGGACACAAGGGCCTGGTGGGTACAGGCTGGTTGCACACAGGGTGCTCCTCATCATCCCCAGATGGCAGAAGGCACAGGTTGGCCATGGTGTGGGTGATGGAGCACAGCCACCAAGAGAGGATGTGGCTCTCGGGTGTTGGGGCTCAGCTGGTGTGGCCCCTTTCCTGAGTGGATGTTTCTCCCTTCACTTCCACCTTCGGGGTCTCTAGAGACAGACACCTGGGGTCTTCTCGGGTTTGTTTGTTACCATAAGGTCTTCTGTGGGGACCTGCTTCCCAGCATGCTGCCTGGCTGCCTCCTGGGGCTCTGCAGAGCTCCCTTGGCCTGGAGGCTCCAGCCACGCCCCTGAGTGCACTTTCCATTCGTGCTTACTCCTGGGAGCAGCTGCTAAAGCAGTGGGTTCTGTGGTTGAGCAGAGACGCTGGCAGCGCCTCCTGTGTGGGGTCACCTTGTCACTGCTGGGCCCTGCCCAGAGCCACCATCCTCCTGCACATGGCACATCCTGTCAGTGCCTCTGCAGTGGCTGGAAATGAGCAGAATCACACTGTGACTCCAGCTGGTTCTGGGGAGAACTCTGGGGCCTCCCATGAGCACGGTGCCACCTGGGACTGGGATTGGTCCCCTTCCTGTGGTCGCACCTTTCCTCTGCGCCTGCCAGGCACCCGGGTAAGAGAGCTGGCTCATGCGGCGCCTGCTTCAAGGGATGCTGGTGACTGGGCCCAGCAGTGAGCAGAGGCTGTAGGGGACAGGAACAGGTTTGAGTGCCATAGGCCCTTCACCCAAGGCCCTGCGCCTGAGGCCATGCGCCAGTCCTGCACCCACACAGGCCCTGTACCGAAGGGCCGGCAGGAGGACGGCCACTCCTGGGGTGCTGGTGCCTCCCTCGGGACTCTGACAGCTAGTTCTCCGGGGACTGAACTCTAACTCAGAGCAGGGCTGGTTTCCGCTAGTAATGACAGGGCCTGCCACACACTGTGGGGCACAGGGTGGGCACAGCCAAGCTCTTCACAGGGAGAGCAAAAGCAGAAGTGGCACAGACCCCCCACTGTACAGGGGACCCCCAGTGAACCACATTTCATTAAGCTCCCACTGCCTCTGGTAGGCTGGGCATTGGGGACATTCCAGACTCATGTGTAGATACACGAGAGGGACCTGTTAAGGGGACTGGCCACCTGATGGTGGAGGCTGGGAACATGACAGACCATCTGGCACCTGGAGACCCTGGATGCCAGTAGCGAGGTTTGGTCTATGTCCAGAGGCCTCGGGACCCCAGAGCTGCTGGTTCAAGTCCTAGAGTCCAAAGCCAGCCCTGGGCAGAGAGGCCAGTGCATTCCCTCTGCTTTTGTCTTCTCTGGGTCTCAGCTCATTACAGCTACCCACATTCAAGTGGATGGCGCATGTCCAGCTCCTCGGGCACTGCTGAACCGTCTTTACTCCCACCCTGCCTGCTCCTCACTGCCCTTTGGGTGGGAGGGTCCCTGGGTAGGAGCCACACCTGGCTTGCCCTCATGACCCTGTCCTGCCCCAGCATTCTACACAAGCAGGTATGGCTACAAGATGTGTCTGCGTGTCTACCTGAATGGTGATGGCACCGGGCGGGGCACACACCTATCTCTCTTCTTCGTGGTGATGAAAGGCCCCAACGATGCCCTCCTGCGTTGGCCCTTCAACCAGAAGGTATGGCAGCATCCTGGAGACAGGGGGAGCTCCTGGGCCCCATGGGTTGTGGCGAGGTGGCCCAGGATGGGGTGGCACTGGTGGCACTCCCAGTGGGTCTAGTGTGCGCATAGCTTCTGATTACCAGCCACAGTGTCGACCCCTGGCTCCAGGACCAGGCACAAGTCTGCTCTGAGCCTGGGGCTGCAGTACAGAGCCCTTTCGTGTGACCATCCTGGAAACCAGGGCCCACATTGGCTGAGGAGTTGAGGCTCCAGCAACCAGGTTGAGACAAAGGGTGCCCCCTTTCCCTTCATACGGGGTCCAGCCCTGTGGGTCCCCAGACCTCCAGGCTTGAGTGCTCCCCGGGAATGGCCCTTCTGCCACGTGGAGAGCACAGCTTCCTGGCCTGGGTGCAGCTGTGTCAGATGCACACGATTTAGAAGCCACACAGTGTGGGAGCAGCTGCTGGGCTTGGCCTGAGACTCGGGAGTCAGTGCAGGAGGTGTGGGTGTGGGCACATTTGCTGCATCCTTGTGCCACCTACCGGTGTCAGTGCACAGGAGGGGCTCCGTGTGGGCACTTGGCGACTCAAAGGGCTTGGTCCCCTGGGGCCTCCTAGGTGACACTGATGCTGCTTGACCAGAACAACCGAGAACACGTGATCGACGCCTTCAGGCCTGACGTGACCTCCTCGTCCTTCCAAAGGCCAGTCAGTGACATGAACATCGCCAGTGGCTGCCCGCTCTTCTGCCCTGTGTCCAAGATGGAGGCCAAGAACTCCTATGTGCGGGACGATGCCATCTTCATCAAGGCCATTGTGGACTTGACGGGGCTTTAGCCAACCCTACCAGGCTCAGTGCTTAGGGAGGAGCTACCACACTGGGTCAGTGTCCTGTGCACAGCTGGGTGGGAAGGAGTTGTCGCCATCCCAGTGGGAGAGACCACAAGGAGTGGGCCTGGTGGGCCCCTGTCCTTTCTGGAAGGGCCCCACATAGGTGCTCAGGAAAGCTATGCTCGCCAGGGCTCCCAGCCTGCTCCTGTCGCAGCAGTGTCTATGGCCACCGCGAAAAGGGCTGCTTCCTGTAGAGGAGCTCTGGAGCACGGGGCTGAGTCCCCACACGCACTGGACAGGAATGGCCCGTGCCAGCCCATGGGGCTGCACCCCGGGCAGAGGAGCAGTTGGTATTAAACCATTGAGATCCCGTGGTGAGTGGTGTCCATCTGGCTCCAGCCTGGGCAGTGGTGACCTTGGGGCTCCTGCCTTTTCCTTCCACCTCCTTCTCTGTCCCTGTGTGCTGTGAGTTCCTGGGGACGCCTGTAGGGCCAGGGTGACTGCTTGCCTGGCCCGCAGGGAACTGCTGTGGAGTGGGCCCTCAGCCTGGCCATGGACACCTTGAGTAGTGGGAGCGGCTTACTCTCATCCCATACCTGGGTATTGGCAGGTCATCTGCCACAGTGGTGAAGCACAGGTGAGGACCAGCAGTAGGGCTGCCTGGCACACAGCACAGTGGCCACACTGCTGTTGCCCTTCAGCCTTCCACATACTCCATACAGGTTTTTAAGCTCCTGTTCCACCTGGCTGTTTAACCTTTGTGCCTGTGTTCCCGTATCTGCAGGCAGTATTGAAAATGTGCAGCAGCTGTACCGAGTCACCAGCAGGTGCTAGGGCTAGTTCGGCGACACCCACCGCCATGTCTCACTAGAGGAGACAGCCCATGTCTCCTGAGATCTGTGCTTAGGGTTCTTGGTACTGTAAACAGTGGTACAGATCCTGCTGACCTAGAAGCAGAGTCAGAGGCCAGGTCCTCTTTGCTGTTGCAGGCCTGCTCTGCAAGGAGCTGGGCCTGGTGCTTCCAAGCACTAGGGTGGCCTCCCGCAGCCCCATCCTTGTCCCCAGAGTGCTCAGCAGCCCTGGGCTTCAGACTGCTGTGGGAGGAATGGCCCCTGGTTCTCGTAACCTGACTTCCCTGGGGACACAGCGGGCCAGGCATCTCTGCTGGGTTTAAGGCGCCTTCAGGGTCTTTCCTGTGGACTGCAGTGTAAGCCTGGTCCATCTGCCCACTGGATGGCAGACCTGGTTTCCTCCTGGTTGGGAAGAGCTGCTCATCTTCTGGCATCCTGGTCCTTGGTTTCGTCTTTGAACTGTGTATACTGTTGATGTGGAGAAATTTAAAGAGACATGATCCTTTGAGTAATGGGTTTAAGTTTTGTTTTTAATATAGTGAGTTTCTACCGTGAGAATTTGTATATGACATATATATTTTAAAATTAGGGTTCAGGTTAAAATTGTAGATCATTGAGACCATTTTCTTCCCTTAAAAGGAAATAGAGGGAGCTGGGCATGATGGCGCACACCTGTAATCACAGCCCTTGGAGGCTGAGGCAGGAGGATCATTGCAATTTTGAGGCCAGCCTAAATTACATAGCAAGACCCTGTCTCAAAAAAAAAAAAAGAAAGAAAGCTGGATGTGGTGTACACCTTTAATTTCAGCACTCGGAAGGCTGAGGCAGGAGGATCACTGCAAGTTTGAGACCTGGGCTACATAGTGGACAGGAGTGGCCAGCCTGAATTAGAATGAAACCTTGTCTCAAAAAAAACTTTAAAAGCAAAACACAAAAAAAGAAAATAGAAGGATGTAGCTCAGTGGTAGGATATGTGCTTAGCATTTGCGAGGCCCTGGGTTCAGTCCCCAGCACCAAGGATAAAAACAAGGAGGGTTGAGGATTTAGCTCAAGTGGTAGAGCACTTGCCTAGCAAGTAAAAGGCCCTGAGTTCTATCCCCAGCACCCCCCCACCCCACCCTGCCAAAAGACAAGAGGAGTGGAAAGAATGTTGACCCACAGGACCCAGCCACAGCTGACTCAGGATCCAGCCCATTCTGCGGGACAGGGAGCGGTCTCCCAGCAGAACTGCCTACCTGTCAGCCGCTGGGCAGGGAGAGGCTAGGAGCTAGAAGGTGTCCTAAGCAGTGCCTCTGCTGCCCAAGATGGGGATATCCGTGACCTGTCCTTGCAAATGGAGCCACATCTGAACTGCATAGGAAGCTCAGGCCCGCCCGTCCCCACCCAGCTCTTCCTCCCCACCCTGGAGAGCTCTGTGGCCTCCGAGGTTTGTGTCTTCAGTTTTTGGCACCCAGGCTGTGGCGTGTGTGTCCTGTGTGGGTTTCCTTGGGCTTATTCTTTCCTGGGTTCGCTTGGTGCTCAGATCTGCAGGTCCTCACTTTCACCCCATTGAGGACCTTCAGCCCTCCTTCTTGCAAATCACTCTTCTTACATTGCAGGCTGCCGCCTTCTGTCCCACGGCTCCTGAGCTCAGGCTGGATTCTCCCCATCCGCCCTCCTGCTGTTGGGCCAGGTTGGGCACAGGGAAGGGCTTTCCTTGTTATCTCTTCTGCCACCAGGACCAGGCAGACTCACTTCAGTTTCAGACAGTCCAAGTTCTGCTTGTTCTGGTGGTTTAACCACTTACCAGTGCAATTATTTAAATACAGATTGGCCAAAAATTGTGAACTTTTTCATTAATTTTTATAATATAGCAGGAAATATCAAACTGACTTTTTTTTTAAATGACAACTTCATTAAATTTATTTGATACAAGAATCGACTGGTTGAAGTGCCATCTGCCCAAGTGACACTCGGGGTTAATTGTTAAGTGGTTAAGTGTTACTATCTTGCTTTGAAATTCTGCCATTTCTATCTGGTACTTTTTGTATCTTGTGTCTTCACTGTTGCTTTATGTTTTTACATCCATTGCAAAATGCCTCTGGCTGCTGGCCAAGCATTTTCTAACAGCCACTTCATATCTTTGTCTGATAATTCCAACATCTTGTCTTCCCATCCTTGGTCTCTGGTGATTTTTTTCCTTCTAAGTTGACATTTTCTTGGTTCTTCATGTGTCACGTAATTCTGGACCATCTTCCAGAGGTGCCGGACATTATGTTGTGAGGTCTGGGTCTTGTTTCGTCCTGTGGGGACCATGGTCTGGGAGGGTCCCATCTGCAGAGCCACTGCTCCTATGGGGTCCCTGTCTGCCCTATGTGACCTGCACTCTTGGCCTCAATTGCCGGCATCGTGCTGCGCCTGCAGCGAGGAGCCGCCTTGTTCTCAGGAACAGTCGCTTTATGGGGCTGCTTTCCTGAGCACCCCCTTGGCCCCTCAGCCAGGCACTCGGGGTCCAGTCAGCCTGCCCTCATGCCCTTCTACAACTGGCCAGGCAGGGTCTGGTAGCAAGAGGGCAGAGGGAGGAAATAACAAGGCCCCCTCTTGAGCTGCAGCTGCACTGACAGTGAGGACAGTCCCCAGCCCAGTGTGGCTCTTGTGGGCCCCCAAGCCTACCGCACCCCTCTGCTGGGGTGCCCGGCACAAAGGAGCGAGGAAGAAGGTCTGAGGCACTCGTGCTTGGTGCCAGGGGCTGCCGGGCTGGCCCCGGGGCTCCCTTTCGGGTTCTGGCTGTGTGGAGTTAGGTGCGATACCGAGGGACGAGGGGGGACTGACACCAGACGTGGGGCCGCCTCACATCTGAGTTCCAGCTTCACCCCACAGCACAGGTTTGTAGCCATGCGGACAGGGCCTCACCCCCGTTCCATCCTTGGAACAGGAGCCAGAGCCTCCCTGAGCTGCAAGGTTCTCCGTCCTTTCTGGGCTGCAGGGCCACGTTCCTTCGTTCAGAGTTCAGCCTGTCTTTTCTGACAATTTTTTTGTGTAGCCACCTGTTTTCCTCTTTACCAGTCTCCGCCATAGCTGGGCAGGTGGGGGTGCAAGACGTGCCCCCCTTACCTGCTGCATCCCCGTGAGCTCACTGCCGTCCCCCCTGCCCAGTGCTCCCCGATCTTCACACAGGGCAGTGTTTTTCATGAACTTTTAGTTTGAACCATTCTGCTTGTTCATTTGTGTAGATTTTTACATATTTACATGTTTGCAGTTTCCCCGCTTTAGTTTTACAGTGCTTGTTCCGTATCCTTTCCACTTTAAATCAGACACATCTCAGGTCCTCTTGTGAAGCTGCTGAGTTTTTGAGTTTTGTGGCTCCTCAAGAGCACATGTGCCATGCTGCCACGGGCCCTTGTGGCAGGGGCTCCAGGCTTCGCCTCGTCCTATGTAGGACATTCTGCTGCTGTTCCCCCAGGACCGGGCCCAGGGCCCACTGCAGAGTGGTCCTGAGGCTCCATGGCTGTCCCTTTCCCTCGGTCTCATCCACATTAGGGGTGTGGGATTAGCTGTGGTCCTGTGCTCCCGGGGCAGCCTATGCTAATGGACACTTGCCACAGCTGAGCCCTGGGGCCACAGTACTAGCTCCCCTGGCCCCGCCTGACTTGCAGGTGGCACGACTCCCCCAGCAGGTGCTGGAGCAGCTTCGCTTCAACGCTACCTTGCTTACGCTGCTCCCTTCCATGTTGCTGTTTCTGTTCTCTGGGAGCATCATAAGACAAGCACTCCCTGAAACCTCTGGGTCCAGTGGTCCACACTGCCTGCACCAAGCCCACCCACCTCCCTTTCCCCACCCTCGCTGGAGGATGAGACTGGCACACTGAGACCCTGTTCCCCTGTGGCCATTGGCACAGCACATGGTGGCTGCACTTGGCTTCACCTCTGTCATATATCAGGAGCCCTAGGTGGACACTGTAGGCATGGCAGAGACAGGACAAGTGTGTGCTGTGGCCAGCTCTTTATTCAGGGCCTCACGGGCAGCAAGTGCACATGCACACGTGTCTGCGGCAGCCCACACGCCCGCCAGGCACTGCTAGTACACAAGCCGAGTACCAGGGCCCGACCCCTCTGCTGCCAACAGGCCACCATTTTAGGCCCAGGACCCCATGATGTGGGTCGCACTGACTGTGCTAAGTACCTGGCCAAGGCCAGCGCAGGGTTGTGTGAACCTCTGGCCAGAAGGGGGTGGGCGAGAGGTGAGGCCTCAGTGTCCTGTGCATCCCAGGCTGGCCATGAGGCCGGCGTGGGGTCTGGTGCTGCCCTCAGTGGCCACCAAGTGCTGTGCCTGATGGCGTGAGCAGGTTGCGTGCGAACGTGCAGGGGGAGGTGCCCTGGCCTAAGGCTTCGCTGCTGCAAGCTGCTCTGCCCACTCGGGAAAGAACCACGGGGCCCTGTCGCCCCACAGGTCCCAACAGCTCAAGTCACTCATCGCCTGTGGCTGGCAAACCAGGAGAAGAAGGGCCGGGGGCGGGGACGAGGGGCCTGGAAGATGCGCACAGTGCGGGGTGAGCGCCAAGCTTTGATGGTGGCATCATCGCTGGCTGTCAGCAGGAGCTCCTGCTCCTGGGGGCTGAATGCCACTGAGTTGACCACGTCCTCATGCCGCAGCTTGGCCAGACAGATGTTGTAATGGCGGTCCCAGATGTAGCCATGCCGGTCCTCGGCCCCACTGTGGGACAGCACCTGGGGTGAGCCTCATGCCCACTAGTGGTGCCCCTGCCCCACCCTGCACCCAGTGCCCACACCTGGCCACAAAGTCCCTGCTGACATCCAAGAAGATGAAGAAGCACTCATCGTTGGGTGTGTAGGCACGGTGTGCCCGCAGGGCCCGCTTCACCTCCCGCATGGTCTTGAGGTCGAACACTAGCAGGTCGATCTCTTCTGCGATGGGTGGTGGCTGCATGGGGTCAGCCACCACTGATCCAGGTGGCCAGGCACGGCTGTTCACGTATAGGTACCTGAGGAAGAGGCAGGTGCTAGGAATAAACACAGTGGGCTTGGGCTGCTATGGAGCCCCACTCAGGATGCAGGCCCACCTGTTGTCGGGGGACAGCCCCATGCCAATGATGTGCCCGTGCACGTCGATGACATGGTCCAACGCATCAAAGAAGGCGTCGGAACCGCGCCCCTCACCCAGCACAGGTCCTGCTGTGGTCATCTGGTGCGGCAGTATCTGCTTGATGCCTGTGGGACACACAGCCTGCAGGGTGGTCCCCGGGGCACCCCAACCCAGAGCACCCAGGGGCCCGACCTGAACCCACCCTGCCCCATTGCATCTTCACCACTTGGCCTCTGGGACCAGGTGTGCCAGGCCTGTAGACCAGAGCAAAGGGACAACAGGGACTTGGGACTGTGGGCCCGAGCAGCAGGGCAGTGAGTGCTGCAGGTCCTCCTGTGCTGGCTCTGACCCACATTACCGATCTGGTGCGGTGAGTAGGTGAGGCAGCCAGTGGTGAAGATGAGGTACTTGTTCCTTGCGTTGGCAGTGCTGCACTCGGGGGGCTTGGTACGGCCCTGGGCCAGCAGCTCCGCCACCCTGGTCTCCAGGGCACGCTCCGACAGCTGTGTGTGCCCATCCAGCATGCCGTCCAGTGCGCGCCGCAAGCCCTCCTTGGCTCGGCCCGGGGCACGCAGCGCTGGGCTGGCTGCCTCATCCTCACTATCACAGCCCAGGTCGAAGACACGGCAGGGGGGCACAGCCTGGTCACCCGCATCCAGCAGGAGATCGGGGTTGTCAAAACGGCTGCAGTCGGCCACCATCACCGTGCGGATGGTACTGGCATTGAGGTTCTGGATCTTGAAGAGCCGCTTCACCACATTGACATTCTCCGACTCCACGTCCTGTTGGGTCGCCGGGCCTGTGGGTCAGGCCTGGGGAGCCCCACTTGCCCCACCCTCCCTGTCCTGGTCTTGCCCCTGCCGCACCTGGAAGGCATTGTTGAGCCACAGCACGGAGCAAGAAGTGATGTCGCCAATACGGTGCAGGTTCCCCGAGATGAGGCTGGTTTCCGTGAGCCAGCACCCGAATACATCATACGGCTTATTTCGCACTCGGGACAGCAGGGCAAAGGAGTCTGCAGGGAGGCCAAGGCTGGGCAGGCTGTTGGCAGAGGATGGTGGGGCGGCCCACTCCAAAACCCCTGCTCACCTAGGCTGATGACGGCAATCTCACCAGATGAGGAGTTGTGTGGCCCCAGGAATACACCCGAGGCCAGCAGCAGTGAGTCATCCTGGTTGAACTGGGAGAACTGGGTGTAACTCCAATTGTAGGGCCGCATGTCCGCACTATGCAGCAAGGAGATGGTCAGGTCGTTGTTCCAGATCTGCGTGGCGGGCATGGGTGGGTTGGTGCCTGGCCAGCTCAGGGGTGCCCTCAAGCTTGGGGTACCCAGCCATGCAGGAAGTGCTGGCCCCTCCACTGAGGCTACCCAGAGAGCCACAGGGTGAGGGGAAGGAGGCTCCTGTGTGACTGTGTCCTCCTGGGCAGTTCAGCCTCCTCTCCCCTACTCTGGGTCCTGTGTGGTCCAGGCCTGGGATGCAGGCCCCAGTGAAAAAACACCCTCACCTTCACCGTGCAGTCCTTAGAGCAGGAGGCAAACTGGTACCCCGAGTGGGAGAAGCTGAGGTGCAGGACCTGGTCGGTGTGCTCCTGCAGTGTCTGCACCTCCACGCAGGGCACCGAGTCATAGAGTCGCCGGAACTCCTCATACCAGGACGTGGCCGCTGTGGGCAGGACACCATCACCCCTGCACCCAAGCCTCCCTCCCCACAGGCAAGGCCAAGGGCTCAGCGTGGCTACCAGGAACCTGGGACGTGGGACCTCGGGGCTTGGCTGGAGCTGCACCCTGGTGCTCACAGAGACCCCTCCCCATCGAAGGGCCCCTGCCTCCCCACACAGGTGCTGACCTGGGTGTCGAGGCACGTCCCGGGCCACCTGATAGTAGCGGTAGAACTGCTCCCTCCACAGGAACTCATCGCGGGACACCGCCTGCCATTGGCGGCACACCAGCCCGGCGGCCAGCACGTCAGCAGGGCCCAGGCTCAGGAAGATCTGGTAGACAAGACTGTCCGGGAGCAGGGGCGTGTCCCCCTCGTCCATTGTGACATTCTGCCCCGGCGGCCCTGGAACCACCAGCAGCTTTCCTGAGCCCAGGTTCCCTCACCCCCAGCCCCGAGGAGAGGCTGGAGCTAGAACTCACCGACTGTCTGGCTGGGAATCCCACCGGACAGGTGTGGGTACCGGGCATGGGCACAGCCGCGCTCCACCAACCCACTCCCCAGGACCCCAAAGCTCCCGGGACTCGTGCTCCTGGCACCGCTGGGAGCCCAGACCCTCTTCCTCACCCCTGATGGGCCTCGGCCCGGGTCACACCGTCCGGCGGGGCCCTCCGACCTCCCGAGACCCGGGGCCAGGATGACATCGGTGCCAGGGCAAGGCGCGGGCCTGGATCGCCCGTCCCGCCAGGTCGGAGTCCGGCAGGGAAGGGCCGGCACCACCCCCCAGCGTGTTTCCGCCCCGGCCGCCCGGGGCTTCCAGCTGGGTACTGGGTGCCTCCTGGTGGCCTCCGGCCTTCCCCTGCGCCCCGGGGACCCCGCAGCCCGCGCATCGGCGGCAGGTGCAGGCGGGCGCGGCGCAGAGGGCCGGGGTCGGCCAGACAGTGGCGACTGGAAAGGGGCAAGGCCGGGGACGGGCGACTAAGAGTGCACGGCCGGTGGCGGCGGGAGAAGGCCGGCGAAGGACAAGTTGGGCGAGGCCGGTGACGCCAACGACCGCGGCGGGACCGAGGCCGGGACTCACCGCGGCGCCTCCGCCCGCTGCCCTGCGCGGACCGCTTCCGCCGCCGCTGCCTCTCCGGCCACCGCCCCTGCGTCTCTATGGTAGAGTCCGCCAGGCTCGATGCTACGAGCCCCGAGATATCGATGGACTGGCAGGCCGAGCCCTTGCGCCCGGAGCCCCGGCGCTCGACCAGTGTAAAGGCTGGCTCGGAACAGCGCCCCTTGCGGCGAGGAGGAGCGGCGACCATGCCCCGGGTCCGTGGGGGTGGCCCTGGGAACTGGGTTTGAGACCCACCCAGCACTCTCCCAGGTCGGGCCTTGAGCAAGCGGTTTTAAGAGCCTAGTATCGGATACAGGGAAGAGACCAGCTATTGGTTCACAGGCCATGGATGTGCAAAGGACTGAGCACTGAGCCCCAGTGGAAACGGGGGGGAGGGCAGGAATCAGAGGTCAGCACAGACTTTGTCTCCAGGTGCCTAGTCCCTGTGGACGTCAGGCTCGGGAGGAGGCTGGGGGCCTCGGCCCATGGCAGGGAAAGGTCAGGGATGGACGTGGACTTCCTGGGCCGGGCTTCCTGGGGCAGTGGCTGGTGGACTCTGACCTGGGGCAGCCCTGCTGTCAGCCACCCACACTGCCCCTGCCACCATGCTGTCCTCCAGGGTCGCGCTGTTCCTGACCCTGCTCCTGGTGGCCAGCTCGCTGAGCCAGAAGGCTCGGAGGCCCCCTCGGCCCCTGTCCCCCATCAGCACTATCCGGCCCCAAGCCAACTTCGACACTCAGCAGGTTAGGTGCGGGCAGTACCGGGGTGTCCTGGCTGCCCCATCCACATGTCCCTAGCCCTCCTACTTCTGCCCCTAGTTTGCAGGGAAGTGGCTCCTCGTGGCCGTGGCTTCTACCTGCCTCTACCTGAAGGAGCAGGGCCACCAGGCAGAGGCCACTATGCTACACGCAACGCCCCAGGGTGCAGCCATGGCCGTCAGCACCCTTCGCAAGCTGTGAGTTCTGGCAGAGCCCCCAGCCTCACCCCTGCCCCTGCCCCACCCTTACCCATGACCCCAAACCCACTGGGCCCCTGACCCCACCCCTGCTACGACCTGGACCAGTTTCCCACATGGCTCCTGGGTTGGGGTCTCCTCCACTGGGGCGCCCCCTCCCACCCTCGCCCCCCAGGGATGGGATCTGCTGGCAGGTGCACCAGCTCTATGGTGACACTGGGGTCCCTGGCTGTTTCCTGGTCCAAGGTGAGGACAGGTCTTTGGGCAGTGGGCGTGGGGAGTAGGGTGAGGTGGAGGCTGAGCGCTGCCTGACTCTGCCTTAGGACGAGGTGCCCGAGGGTCCATACATGTGGTTATTGCTGAGACCAACTACCGGGACTTCGCCATCCTGTACCTGGAGCGGGGACGGCAGCTGTCTGTGAAGCTGTATGGTATGTGGTGGCCTTGCGCATGGGGTGCTCCAGGTGTCCTGCCCCTCCCGATAGCAGATGTCAGGTGGGAGACAGGTCCCACCCGTGAGGGGCAGGAGGGCCAGTGACCAACAGGCGTCCCTGTGTCCTGGGCACAGACACCCAGACCCCCTCCCCTACCCGTGCCGGGACCCAGAAGCCCTGTGTGTCCACAGCCCGCTCACTCCCTGTGGGGGACTCTGTTCTGAGTGTGTTTGAGCAGCGGGTCAAGGGAGCCGACCTAAGTGAAGACCAGATCTTGTTCTTCCCCACGTATGGTGAGTGTCCCCGGCAGCCCCTCCTGGCCTGTGCCTGGCCTGCCTGATTGCTCTGGGCCCCCAGGTTTCTGCGAGACCACAGACCAGTTCCACATCCTGAATGGTGAGTGGCGACAGGTGGCTGGACACAGGCCCCAAGGGTCCCTGGCCCCTGCTGAGGCTCTGTCTATACAGAATCAAGGAGCTGAGGCCACACAACCCACGGGAGAAATCAACCCCAAAGCTACAGAGGACACCGCCACCCTTCCCAGGGAGCCTCCAGTCCTGACCCTGGTTGACCTCTTGGGTTTCTCCCCTCTGCCCCAAAGCTGCTCCTCTAATGCTGGGGTCCTGTTGGCATGGGGCTCATTAAACGTCAGACTTGGCCCCTGGCTCCTTTCTGTCCCCTCGGGCAGTGCTCTTTGGCTGGGGTGGGAAGGGAGGCGACTTGTGCCATGGCTTTTTAAGGACCCCCTCCCCAGGGATCTGGGGCTGGGTTCCCCCCGACCCTGAGCTTGCCTGCCTGCTGGACAGCCCTGGCCCCCAACCTGATACCCCCCCACCTACCCAGGAAGGCTGAAGAGCAGAGCCCCGGGGGCCCAGTGACCAGAAGCTGGGTGACCACAGGAGAGGCCCCTTCATGGCCCTGGACATGGTACCAGGGCTGTGCTGGGTCTCACACAGGAAACTGTGGTGGGGCCACCAGACACCCAGGTGCCAGCCAGGGAGTCCTGGGGGGGTGAGCCAGGTGGGGTCTGTATCCCAGGCTGGGGGCATAGGTCAGATAGTGGTGGGCGTTGGGGCTCTGGGCCCCCTGGACCTTCCCCGAGAACAGCCTGGATGCCAAGGGGGAGAGAGGGGACCCTGCCCGACATCTGGAGCTTCAGCGGGAGGGAGTCGGCTTGGTCCAGAGCCCACAGGAAAGGGGTGGGACCTGGGCCCAGAGCAACCCCGACTCAGACACCACCTGGCGGCTGACTCACATACTCCATGTTCAAGGGACAAGCATTTCTCAGGTGCCCACTGTGCCCCGGCCCCGGGGACATGAGGTGGGCAGGTCCTCGCCCCTTGTAACCCGAAGTCCAGCCTCAGTGTCCCACTGGTCACCAGGAGGCAGGGCAGGGACAGGTACCTCAGAGCTGGTCCCCTGCCCTCCAAGTCCTCTCCTCCGGCTACCTCCTGATTCGGGCCATAGGGACCCAGACCTGGACAGAGTCGGGGGTCTTGCTTGCCAGCCCAGCCCAGAGAGGACAGGGGGACCCAGAGCTGGGTGGGTGGCCACGGGGAGAGGCTCTGCCCCCACCATGTCCCAGGCAGCTGGACGCTGGGAAGGTGCTCAGTGGGACTGGAGGGAAGGGGGAGAAGAGGGGCATGGAAGGGGCGGCACCGGAGCTGCCACGTGGCTTGGTGACCCAGGCAACCGAAAACAGCACAGAGCCCCGTGTCACCCTGAAGACCTCAGTCACGCCGCCCCACCTGGGAGAGTGCACCGCGTCGGCCTGAACGCCGGAAACAGGAAACGAGGGCCTCGCCGCGGTGGGGTGTCCAGCAGGGGGCGCTGTCCGCACGCTGCTGCTCCGGGACGCCCGGGAGCCTTCCCAGCGACCACCGGGGCCTTTGGGGGCGGAGCAGCCCGGACCTGGCCCTCCACCGAGCTCAGACTGGCACATATTTTAGTTCATTTTGTTTGCTTATTTTTGTGGTGCTGGGAATCAAACTCAGGACCTGTCGCCACCACTGAGTGACACACGTTTTATTTCGGTCAAAATGTTTAACAAGCTTGAGTTAAAATTAGGAGCTGGGGATTTAGCTCAGTGGTTAGAGTGCTTGCCTTGCAAGCACAAGGCCCTGAGTTCCATCCCCTGCACCAAAACAAAAGGTCGTTTTAAAAGTCGGGGAAAAATCTGTGGAAAGGACCACTTAACCAGCCATCTTGCCTAAGACTTGTGGGAGCTGGGGGCCTGGACATAACCCCGGCCCGGGGTCCCAGGTGGCACCCATGGTCCAGCGTCTGACCTCCCTGCCCTGTAGGGGATGAGCTCCCTCCCGCCCCCAGCCCTCGCATCCCCGTCCAACCCTAAGGGCTGCCCAGCACCCAGGACAGGGACACAGTCGAGGACAGCGCCGGGCTCCCGCTGGGAGTGAGAGGGCGGCAGAGGAGGCCTCGGCACCACGTGATGAATCATGTGGGTGAAGGAGGAGGGGACTGGGCTCCCGGGCGGACGCCCCGCCCTGCTGCCTCTCCATGCTGTCCCCAGTGCTGGCCCACCCCCGGAGCCCAGGACCCCGGTCCCAGCACGGGCACTTGCCCTGTGGTGTCACCAGGACGGTGATGGAGGTTCCACACCCGCAGCCGCCCACAGGGGGCACAGTGCCAAGCCGCGCGAGCCCTGGCGCTGGTCAGGCTGGGTGGGAGTGCAGGGCCAGAAACCTGAAGGGACTCACTACTCGAACTGGCCGGGGAAGGAGAGTCTACCACCGGGCCCTGTGCAGGTGATGCCTGTCCCTCCACATGGGGCACCCTGTCGTCCCCAAGTGTCCACCAAGTGCCCTGAAGGAGGCACCAGGGTGGGGGACAGGAGAGAGAAGGTACCCAGCTCAGGCAGCCACCTCCCCGCATGGCACATGACCACCCCAGCAGCCTGGCCATGGCATTCACATCCCAGGGCTCAGCTGGGGAGGTCAGGAGGGGTTCGGGGAGGACAATGAGTCCCAGGGTGCCAGGTGGGACCAGGGCAAGTGGAGGCCATGCAGCACCCTGGGTCCCAGCCCTATTCCCAGCTGGTGACCCCGAAAGTCCCCTCTGTCCTCCTCTCAAGGAGCCCTGGCATCGCGCCCCTCCCTCCTTTGTCCCCAGTAGCTGGGACTCACTCGCCACCCACTCTGTGGTTTTTGGGTGTGGGCAGCAGGGCCCCTGGGGTGGCTGGCTGGGCTGTCCATTGAGTGGTCCATCAGGCCAGGGAGAATCATGCTCCCTGTCCAGGACAGGATGTTCTACATAAGGAAGGGTGGTGGGTGGGGGCTCTGATCCCTCCCTGTGGAAGGAGACACAGAGGCCAAGGCAGAGCCGTCCCAGGCTGGGACAAGAGACCCCGGGCAGGTGGGCAGGTCTGGGGAGCTGTGCCAGAGGCACTAGTCAGGTAGTCTTGGCACACTGCTTCTTCCATCTGTCGCTCGTCCCCAGGCTCAGCATGGGCCCCTGGTACACCCTGTGGCTGTGGCTCTCCCTCATGGAGCCCTGTGGTCCCAGACCCCACTGCCCCTGCCAGTCCAGTCCCAGCTGAGCAAGTTCCACGGTCACCAGGTAGGGCCTCAGGCTCGCAGGGGACCCAGCCAGCTCAGCCCTGTGTGTTGTGGGGAGGCACCGCCTGGGCTCCCCAGGCCCCAACAGGAAAGGCCCCTGCTTGAATCCTCTCAGCTGCAGGACCCCGACCCTGCCCCATCACGACCTCCGATGTGTGGGAACTGAGGCTCGGGAAGGCTGCCTTGCTGCTGTCAGGTCACCTTGTCCCCACCAGACCCGGTGTCCCTGGTGCAGACCCACCTGAGGCTGCTACCTGGGGAGGGTCCTGGCTGTGGCTGCCCGGGGAGGGTGGGGCCAGTGACAATGACACAGGCCGCTACATCTGGAACACGCACATTCCAGGGCGTGTGGTTCATCCTCGGCCTGGTGGGCAATATCTTCAAGAAGCAGGACCGGGCCTTACTGAACTCCTACCTCTCGGTTTTCGAGCTGAAAAATAACAGCCACTTTGAGGTGCTGAACTCCATGATTCGGTGAGTGGGCTGCTCCTGCTGTCCCTTTGGATAAGGATCAGGGCCTGCCCTGGAGGCCACCTGCAGGCGGCAGAGCAATGTCCCCCAGGCCGCTGTCTAGCGCTAGGTCCAGTGCACACTGCTGAATGACTCTGGCTACCAGTCACGGAACTCAGTTAGTGGGCCATACATGAAAAAGAGGAAGCACTTATTTGATTGGCATTCTGGAAGTGCTGGGCTGATGGATTTCAGCCACACTTGGATCCAGGAGCTCAATTCCTGTGATCATAGCGTTGTTTCCCTCCCCGCCCCCGCTCAGTTCTGCCTGCCCCAGCCTGGCCTCTGATCAGCAGGTTCTCATCTCACAGGGTAGACAGCCTTAAACTGACAGTGTCAGGGTTCCCGTTTTTTAAAAAGGGGATCATCTTGACTAGCCTGGGAACAGTCTCTGATTGGCTCTTGTTAAGTCATGTGCTTCTCCTGAATCAATAGTGGCATCTATCAACAAGAACTCCGATTGGCCTGCCTGGATAAGGTGCCCGCCCCTAGGTGGGCTGATGGACAGCTGCAGGAATCTGAGAGGATGGCATGCCCTCTTGGGGAGCAGGGATGTTGAGGTCATCTCTCCACCCTGCTATCTCCCTGGCCCATAGCCTTCCTTTGTCACCTGGCCGGTGTGCTGGGGAGGAGGCCTGGGGCATTTCTGGTCAGGGCTCTTAGAGGCCAGTAGCAAAGCAGCCACAGTCCTGGGGCTGAGGAGACATCATCCCTGGCCCCGGCCTGTGGGGAGCACAGTCCCTCTGCAAGCCAGGATGTCACTTCTGGAGGTCTGGCCACACACAGACCTCTCCCCGGGTTCTCAGGTTCCAGAGGGTCCCTCGCCTGGCCTGGTCCAGGGGCCCATCGGCCAGGGTAGTTGAGCACGACCATGAGGAGCCCCTAGGCAGCTTGCCTGCTCTTCACCCGCAAGCCTCTTGGAACCAGAGCCAGGTCACCAGCACCCCTCGCTTTGGGGTACTCGCCTCCTCCTTGCTGGTGGGGGCAGCTGGCAGGAGGCTGCCACCTAGAAATCACCTTTTACTGTCACTCACGTCCATGTAGGTGGTCCTGTGCCAGGCTGGGGCAGCCCCTGGCACATGTACTGGGCCAGGCTCCTGGAGGGACAGGGGCTTCCTGAGGGGTCCAGGGCCAAGCTCCCAGCCTGGAGCGGGGGTCAGAGCCAGGGATAATGTCTTTTCCCCATGCTGGGCTGAGGACTCCAGGGAAGAGCTAGGTCCTGGGGGGGGCACTGGGGCACCCTCAGCCCTCGGCCCTGCCAACCCGCTACAGGGGCAAGCACTGTGACACCTGGTCTTACCTGCTGACGCTGATGTCCCAGCCTGGACAGTTCACTGTGGACCATGGAGGTGAGCAGCACAAGGGGTCGGGGGAGTGGCTGGCCAAGGCTGACTCCTGTGCCCCACAGGGCCCGGCACTGACACAAAGAAGGTTCAAATGGCAGACACCAGCTATACCAGATTCGCCCTCTCGCTGTCCCGCAGACAGGCGACCAGCTGGCCGGTCATCAGGGTCAGCCCGCTGGGTGAGCCAGCTGCGCCCCCGACCTGTGCGTGACCCTGAGGGTGGGCAGAGGGTGACTAGGGACAGGTGACTCGGGGCCATGCGGTGTCTCCAGCTGCAGGCAGGACCTGGACGTTGCTTCCCGGGATGCTGGACAGGTTTGTCTGCCTGTCCAAAGCACAGGGCCTCACAGAGGACAGCGTCATGTTCCCAGCCTCGGCCAGAGCCTGGGGTTGTGGGCAGTGGCGATGTGAAATGGAGTTCGGCCCAGGCCAAGGCGGCGTCTCCACAGCCTCCAAGCTCTTGCCTAGCCTGGGGGGGCAGCAACTGGTGCTCCCTCAGCATGGGGCTTTCCTACTCCATAGTGGAGGGCACTGTGACCCCGCAGTCGGCGCCCATACCCGGTCCCCGCCATCTGCTTCCCCCGTGCACACTTGTCCCCACACACAGGGTTCCCTCGGCCCCTCCTGAACCACCACTGGGCCCTTCTGCTCCTTCTGCCTCCTCTGCCCCACTCATCCCACCCTGTCACCATGAATAAATGCGCCGTGCCTGGACCTCGGGTGTGACCGCTGTGACTGCAGCGAGGACGAGGAGACTCGCTGACTCCACAGCTCCTCAAAGTGCCACGCTGCTCTCTTGGCACCCAGGGTGAGGCCCCTGCCCACCCCGGCCCCACTGAGCTCACTCCCCGAACCTCCCCACGGAGCCCTCAGCCGCCGGGGCAGCTACTCCCTCCGGCTGGAGCTCACAGGACCCAGACCAAAGGGAGGCGGCCTCTCCACACCGTGGGCACCCCACACTGGGAAGGGGACACGGGCACGGCAGCCCCGGGGCCCCACAGGGAGCCGCTGAGAGGCCACGGCCGCCAGCACTGCGGGCCAGCCGCATGCCCCTGGAGGTGCTCGACCTCTCGGTCTCTGCCACTGTGGGCTCCAGAGCAGAGGGCACCAGAGGCACCTGCTGGGCCTGTCGCTGTCCCCGAGGAGCAGCTCTGGTCAGGACCTGGCCCTGTGGGGTTGAAGCAGGAAGCGGAAGTCGGGGAAGATCCACGGAGGGAGATGAACAGTCCGGGCCACACCCCAGGGATCGTGCCCTTCCCACAGGCTCCACCTCCCAACAGCAAGTCAGCAATGACCTGGCGTGATCCATCACCCCAAGGCCACCTAGGGGCGCGCATGAGACTTTCAGAGGACGCAAGAGTCTGACCCACGGCACCGAGGATGGAGCCTGTGCGGTCCTGATGCCGCAAGGTCACAAATCCCGCAGACATGGGTGGACGCGCTGCATCTGGGCTCAGCCTCACATTAGGAAAACGCGTCCTATGTGTCTGTGATGCCCCGAGACCACGTGAGCCCCGACCCCAGACCACCATGCCTCTCTCGAGGGCAGCACTGTGCTGTGAGTGCAGGCACAGGACATTCCAGACCTCACTCACACAGGTACAGTATCTGAACTAAAATGCTACTTGAGAGGCTGGGCATTTAGCTCCGTGGTTAGTGTTTGCCTTGCAAGCACAAGGCCCTGAGTTTGACTCCCAGCACCAAAAAGAAAAAAAAAAATGCTACTTGAAGCTGGGCATGGTGGCGCACTCCTGCCCTCCCAGCACTCTGGGAGGCTGAGGCAGGAACATTACCAGTTCAAGCCCAGGCTGAGCAACTTAGCAGTTTAGCAAGAACCTGCCCCAGAATAGAAACTAATTTTAGATGAGGGCTCAGGATGTAGCTCAGTGTGAAAGCCCTGGGCTTGATCCCTGGTACCACACACAGAGCACTTGCCCAGCATGCACCAGGCCTTGTGTGTGATCCCCAGCACCGCAGAGAGAGAGAGTAAAAGAAATCCATTGTCTGCTCTTTTTCAAGAGAACACTGAAGACAGAAGGTACAAAGTGTCAGATGTTACAGGAAGGAAAGGACATGCCTACCGGGTACTAACCCAGAGAAAGCCACCCACTGGGCAGAAGCTACGTGCACCAAGGGTTCTGGTGATGACGTGGTTATTTTGCGGTGGCCATGGAATCCGCCTACATGCATTTTTAATTTGTGTGCTTCTGGTAATTTGGGCTCAAATAAATTGAAGCCAAGAGAAGCCCAGGGAGACAGGCAGACCCACAGCTCTCACAGGTGACCACCTTCCTGGACAGAGTCTGAGGGTGGCGGGAACGCCGGGCTGGGCCCAGGCAGCAGGCGATGGCGAGGGGTGCGGGTTCCTCTGCTGCCTGCTCCTCCTGCCTGGCCCTTTGCACTTGGGGCAGAGCTGCTGGGATGTGGGGAGGCCAGGCTTGCTGGCGATGCCCTGCAGGGCAGGGCTTCCAGGGGACAGTGAGCAGGGTCAGTGCTAGGGTTCGACCAGGGCCAGGCTCACGGCTTCCCGGTGGGGCAGCCTCTCCCTGGCAGCCCGGCCGCAGGCCCTGCAGAGGCAGCACACGTCTTTACTTTGGCAGAGGTAAAACAGCTCCTCCTGTCACCACCTGGACCTGACGGGCCTGGACCCCCCACCCGCTGGGATCTCTACTGCTCAGCCTACAGTTTTCTGGGGACCAGGGGGTCTGCACAGCAGGGGCCCGGCCGGCAGAACAGCACTGGAGCCTCTCTGGGTAAGACCTCAGTCCTTTCCACCCTCCCTCCAGGGTCCCAAGGTCTCAGGCCCCCACTTCCCTTCCTTCCCCCAATGCGTCTTTTCCCAGGACCGTGGGGAGCCTGGGCCTGGTCACCTGTCACCCACATACCATGAGTAGTTCCAGTGGCCACCCACATCCACGCATGACATGGAGCCCCCCTTCCTCCCTGCCCTTAGAGAGGGTGCTGTCTGAGACCCCATGGTGGGAAAGGGGTGCAGGGACAGCCAGCCTTGAGGGTGCCCAGAACTGGGGCCAAGGCAGCCATGAGGAGAACTGCCCAGGACAGGGCTGATGACCCCTTGCCCCGGGTTTGGCCTGGGTTGGAACCCCTGCCCCAGGCAGCCTCTGCTGACCTTGAACATAAACGAACCCCACAATGCTCTGAGTCCCAGGCTCAGGGGCAGGGAGGGGCCGAGATGTGGAGTGTCTCAGTCTGGCCTGGGCAGTGCAACCTGCCCAAGAGGCTTTTCCAGAGAGCCAGGAGTTGGTACAGATAAGCAGAACCCCCGCCAGAGCCAGACCCAGTCATTGCCTGCCCTCTGCGATCTCCGGGCCCTGCACTCCCAGCCATGGCACACAGCAGCTGGCTGGTGGGCTGCTCATCACCACCCACACCACACTGGGCAGGGCGCCCAGGCCGGTCTCTCGGGACCCCCAGGTGTCCTCAGGCAAACTGGAAGCCAAAGTGAGCTGGGCCAGGGTTCAAGAGGGGCTACATGGGCTCAGCCCCCTGGGCAGGAGGCTGTGGACCCCCAGGCTGCTTGAGGGAGGCTGGGCATTGCATGTATCGCGCATGGACTCACACACGTGCACATGTGCACAGATGCACGCAGGGCACACACACATTTATACATGTACACGCTGCACAGGTACACACAGCACACAGACACCTGCTCACAAGAGACACATGAATGCACATGTATGTACACATGCACAGGCACACACAGGAGCATACAACACATGCATACACACAGACATGCAACATACACGTGCATGTTCATGACACTGGGCATACACAGAGACACACCCATTTACACATGTATGTTCATACATGTGTGGGCGCACTTGCAGAGACGTACTGCACCCCTTGTGGCTGCCGTCCCAAGACAGTCTCTTTCCTGCTCCTCAGAAGGGGAGGGCCCCTCAGGGAAGAATGTACACCCTGCATTCCTGTTTTGTTTTGCAGGAAGGGATCTTATTTCTTGTTTCGTGGGGATTAACTAGGAGCTGGCTTTTTCCATTCTGGCGTCCTGGCGATTGGAGCAGCCGACCCTCCCTATCAAGTACCCAGCGGGGCGAGTCATCAGGCTGAGCCTTGGTGGGGAGGGTGCTGAGCACATGCCTGGTGCGTGGTCTCTGTCCCCTCCCTCATCTCCCTGGGTGCTCCTGCCTCGCACCATGACCACAGCACCCTCAGTACCTCCCCACGAGACCAGGGCTTGGGTGTCCCAGCCCCAGGCCCCAAGCCGCAAGCAATCTCCATGCAGTGCCCTTGCTCAGCAGCAGAAAGCACAAGGCCAGACCCCAGCACCGCACAGCCTCAGGGTAACCTGCTGAGCGGGCAGAGAGGTGCGCATGGTGCAGCCCCATTTGGAGGAAGCCTGGACAATGCAAACTTGCAGACTAGGCTACAGCGAAGGAAAACGGAGCAGCCAATGGCAGGTGGCGGTGGAAGGAGGTGGAAGAGAGATTCCTGAAAGGGTCACAGGATGCAGGAGGACAGACACCCTCACTTTCTGAGTGGGGCGATGGTTTTCTGGGAGTTTTTGTACATCAAAACTTGTCAAATGGAAAGAGCCCCACAGAAACAAAAACCCATAACAATGGAGTTATGTGAAAGGAACACAAGGACCAGCTTGTCATTCTAGCTATTCAGGAGGCTAAGTCAGGAAGATCAGAAGTTCAGTCCAGCCTGGGCGACTTAGCCTGATCTTATTTCAAAACAAAAAATAAAAAGTATTGAGGTTATTGCTCAGTGGTGGGGCACTTATGTAGCGTGTGTGAGGTCCTGGGTCCAGTCCCCAGCATTACCAAAGAAAGACAGGCAGAGGAAGGGAGGGAGGGATGGACATGGTTCCCGATGGCTACAGTTGGAACAATTTGAGCAACAAAATAATGAAGTATTAGCTCATATCACAAAGCATAAAATAAATGTGCACAAGTGCACGTTGATATAAATAAACGATGGCACAAAGGAACACAGGAGAGAGAAGAAATCAGTCTCATTAAGAACGGGCAGAGGCACAAGTAACAGCAGGCCAGGAGCGGTGTGTGACAGAGATGACAGCGCCTTTACTCCGACCCACCCTCACCCTGTCTCCTGGGCCAGGAAGTCGAGGTCAGATCAGCAGGGCAGAGGTCATATCGGCAGCGACCCCAGCAGACGGGCTTTCAGAACCACCGACCGTGCTCTCAGCACTATCAGGGTCTGAGGAGAGCCGCAGGGGACACACCAACGTGTCACGTGGGTCCTGGACCGGATCCTGAACAGAAACAAGGGCACTGGGGGAAACGGAAGGAAGCTGGGTAAAATCGGAACATCCGTCGGTGAGCTTCGGCTTGTGGACTGTGACAGAGCCTGTGTGTGACCTTGGAAGTCACTGCGGGGACGCGAGGGCAAGGCAGAAAAGTCTGCCCCATCTCCCTGTGTTCTCTGTAAATCTAAAACTGCTCGCAAGTTGAACAACTATTTCTCAAAACCTCATCCAGCCTTCTGCGTTGGAGGTGTGAGGTCGCCGTGTGTCCACTGGTCCCTCACACCTGTGGCCCTGGCATCCCACGGACAAGCCCACAGCTGGTCCCTGCGTGGTCATCCTCGGAGACCCGGCCTTTGGGAGCTGGACTGGGAAGTGGTCATCTTGCGGGTCATCGCCCTTCACCCTCTCAAAGTCTCCAGGCAATTTGTAAATTCATGCCGCTGGAGAGTGTGTCCTGTCTCTTCAGTTTTTTGTTTTTTGTTTTTTTTTTGGTGCTGGGGATCCAACTCAGGGCCTTGTGCTTGCAAGGCAAGCACTCTAACCACTAAGGTAAATCCCCAGCTCATTTTTTTTCAATTTGTTTTTTTTTTTTTTTTGGAGTGTTCTCTCTTTTCATCTTTTTTTTAATCTTTTCATCTTGAGACATCTGTTTGTGTGTCCAGTGTTCCCAAGAGTTAGCCGTAATGTCCCTATGAGGTCTCTGTTTCTGACTCATCCCTGCTTTCCCTGGCAGAGCAGCCCTCAGCCTGGAATCGGCAGCCAGGGTCCCTGCAGCTGCTCCCCTCCTTGGCTCCCTCCCTGTGTCTGCTCCAGGGTTGGCTCCGGCCGGGGCCAGGGACCCTGAGACCCCACACATCAGAACGTCCAATACACTTCCCTGGAGGGGACACAGGGGCCCTGAGGGAGACAGCGGGTCCCTGATCATTCCCAGTCTCCAGCCACATCACCCGTCAGAACCAGGTTCCTTTCTGGGGCAGAGCCCAGGTCTGTCACCTGCAACCGGGTAGCAATACCCTCCAGAGGCTGCCCCAAGGGTCCTGTGAGTGGGGTGACCAGTGCGGGTCCAGGACAGGGCCCAGGGCTGCAGTAGAGACACAAGACCCATGAGATGCTCCAGGGAGCTGTTCAGACCCCAGAAGAGGACAGTGACCTCCAAAGGCTGGGGCAGAGGGACAGAGGCGCCCAGCCTCTCCTGCTTGGCCTCTGTGCAGACAGGAGCCACCACCAAGGGTCCCTGAGGGGCTTGGGTTGGGACCCCTCCACAGCTCAGCGTCTGGGCCACCACACTCACACTTCCCTAGAGCCCTCAGAATTTACTGCAAAGAGACTGTGAGGGGGCCAAGGTCTCTGTGGGGGACCACAGCCTCAGGACCATTTCATGATGGGGTGTCAGGAATCCCCCAGGCTGGGCCAGGTCCCCTTGGCCCCCAGTGCAGGCATTGGGCCAGTCAGGGGACGCGTCCCAGGAGGAGGCTGGGGGGTAGAGTGGAGGAGATGGTAGCCTTGTGGGTGGCCCTGGTCCAGGCTGGACCCATGTGCCAAGCAGGCTGGTGCTAGGCCAGCCCCAGTGCAGCACACTCTGTCCCTGCCTGCCTGGCCCAGGGACCAGGGACTACACAGCCTGCACCGCAGTGGGGCTGGTGGATGCAGGGGTGGGCAACAGAGCAGAACAGGCTGGGGCAGGTACTGGGGCTGCTACCCAGTGGGACACACGGTGGACTCCCAAAGGTGCCGCTGTCACCAGCCCCAACCAGGATGGGAGTCCTGGTTCCAGGGAGGGCACAAGCAGTTCCAGGGGTGCAGGAGAGGCAGACTGGGGGGTCGGGGGCAAGGTGAGGCCCTTCCTGGGAGCCAGCGGTCACGAGAGGTGCCCCTCCCTGGGCTGAGACCCTGACACTGAGGAATGGCAGGTGGAGACCCGTTTCCCAGGCTAGAGGACAGTTTCCCCCTTCCCCAGCCCAGTCACATGGAGGAGGCAAAGGGGGCCCTAACCCTCTCGCATTCAGGGACGGGGCTTCTCATCCTGGGTGAAGCCCCCAGGTGAGCTCAGTAACAGGGCGAGGCCAGCAGCACCCCCCGCCTTCTACCACCCCATCCTCCACCCAGAGTGGGGCCCCAAGAGTGGGACCCAGGGCCCCAGACAGCCCAGGGGTGCCCACATCCCTACCCAAACTCGCCTTTGGCCAGGATCTCCCTCCTGCCCAGTGAGGAGAGAAGAGGGTAAGTGGGCACTTGGGCAGGTGAGTGGATAGCTGGGCAGGTGGGTGGGCACCTGAGCAGGTGAGTGGACACCCAGGGAAGTGAGAGGGCACCTGGGAGGGTGAGTGGGTGCCAGCCTCACTTGCCCAGGAGGTGGGGAGCCAGCCCAGTGCCAGCACCGCATGGAGCCCCAGCCAGGAAGCTCCACTGCAGCCCTCAGGAAGCCTGCCCAGGGAAACAGGTTCAGGAAGGCCATGAGGCCACAGGCCTAGTGCCATCCTGACCCCAGCAGACCCACATCACTGGTGCAGGCCCAGGCTGGGGTGGGTAGCGAGGGTGATGCTGGCCCTGCCATCACCAGCTCCACAGTTCTGGGGGGTGATTTGTCCCACACCCCCAAAAAGGGCTCCCCAGGGCGAGAGCAAGGGATGTTCCAGGGAGGCCCTGTGCTGCACCCAGAGGGCTTGCCATCAATACCAAGGGTGTGCAGGCGTCACTTGGGGCCAGGCTGCCCTTACCTGCAGTACTGCCACTCATGACAGCCCTTTCCTCTGCCCCCAGGGGCCTAGCCCGGAACTCTAGAGCTGTGGCAGTGGCCTCGGCCTCCCTGGATCTCCACAACAAGGCAGGACATGCACCCGAGACACAGATCCAGGATGGATCTTGTCCCCATCCTTTCCTACTCCTGGACGCAGCGGGTTGATGACAGAAATGGGCTGGGAGAGGAATGGGCCACATGTCTGGACGGGAACTCAGGGGCGCCTGGGTGCCTCCAGGGCAGCCCTGTTGAATCAGAGGATCCTGGGGTCCCAAGGGGCACAGTTCCTGCCACGCCCACCTGCTTTTCTCTTCTGCAGTCTGGGCCACTTCCATGTTGCCTGGCATTCGGAGCCCTGAGTGGTCCATCCAGCAACTTCTGGGTGGCCCAAGGCACCACCCCTGCCCTGGTCAAAACCCTTATGCTCAGGCTGAGGCCTGAGCTCCTCTGGAGTGTGGAAGAGTGGGTCCAGGGGCTCCCCAGTGACCTTCTCCACGGCCACCACCCATGACCCAGTCCCAGGCTGGGGTGCAGCAGATAAGTGGGGCCCACAGGGCCCTGTAAGTCCCCTTGAGCCCGTGGGACACTCAGTCACACATTGCCCAAAGCCCCTGGCAGCCAGCAGCCCCTCCCCTTCCCAGCTATTCCTCCATCTTCCCCACGTGACCACAGGGCCACCGTGAGAGAAACAGCTGGCCACAGGGGAAGCTGTGCTCAGCACCCCTGGCCCTCAACTGGCCCCTGAGTCCACTGTCTGTCCACTGAATTTCTTTAGCTTAGTTCATGCTTCTCATCACCAGCCGGCCTGGGGAGTCTGAGGATCAAACTATGGGGTTCCCCACAGGGTTGGGGCCTGGAGAGGGGGCAATGGGCAGGGCTTGCAAGAAGGAGGTCTTGGCCCCAGTGGGATGTGACCATGGGCCCCAGAGGCTGGGCAGCACTGAGGCACACACACCCTGCCCCTGCTGGGGGGCTTTGCCAGCAGAAGGGGGTGGGTAGCATCCCTGGCTGTTTTGCCCTGGGACACAGAAAGGGCTGACCATGCCCAGCCTGGGCCTCACTTGCCCTCCCTCCTCTGCACCCTAGGCAGCGGGGCCCAGGCCAGCTCCGTGGGAGCCTCTTGCATAAGCAGCCCTGTGGGGGATGAGGCTGCAGCTGGTCCTGGCCACCCCACCCCCGGGCATCACGAGCCTTCAGTGGGCCGTCCTTGAGCCTGGGCACAGGCCAAGCCTGGCCAATAAATAGGGGTCTCTTTGGTGCCCTCAGCTGCTCCTGCCCACCCCTTGTTCTGTACACACGGCTGGCACCAGGTCACAGACACCTGCTGGCCACCACAATGGCCTCTCTCTGCTCGCTTTGGACAGGACTGGTCCTGGTGGGAGTGCTGGTGGTGCTGGGGGTCCTACAGACCGGAGCCCAGCCCCAGGTCTCCGTGCAGCCTGACTTCCAACAGGACAAGGTGAGGGTGCCCTGGCCCGTCCCATGGCAGTAGGGGTCCCTGAGGCAACCGGCACTTCAGCAGGGTCTTCTCCCTGGAGAGAGGACGCTGAGTCCCCTGGACTAGACAGAGCCGGCTGGACAGAACCTGTGCCCAGCTGACGGGAACCAGGCTGGCAGCTGCCCCAGGAGGCAACGCAGGCGTCTGGCGGATGCGTGCCACACAGGCCCTGCGACTCCCCAGCTCAGTCCCCACTGGCACACGAGCGACACCCGGGTCCCCGGACACGGCGCTGCACGGTGCAGACCCGGATGGCGCGCGGCTGGCAACAGATACCGGCGTGCACGGGACACGCTCCACAGGGACGCTGCCGCGCGGGCTCGCGCCCGGAGCTGGTGGGAACGCGCATCCCTCGCTGCAAGGCTTTCGGCACTCAGGGCAAAGCCCACCCTCCCTGCAGGGATGGGGCGCCCCTCCCGGACTCGGACGCCGCCGGCAGAGGAGAGGCGGTCCCGTGGGGCGGGGCTATGGGCAGGGCTTCGAGGTCTAGGCGGGGTTTCTGGTACTGGGGCGGGGTCTCGAGGGGTTTAGCGGGCTATACGGGGCTTCGACGGGGCGGGGCTTCGCCGACGGGGCGGGGCTTCATCGACGGGGCGGGGCTGCTGTTACTGGGAGGGGCTTCGATGGCTGGGCGGGGCTTGTGTGGGCGGTGCTTCTGATACTGGGTGGGACTTCGGTGATGGGGCGGGGCTTCGTGATGGGGAAGGGCTTTTGTTATGGGAGAGGGATAGGAAGGGCTTTGCAGATGGGGTGAGAATTGATGGGCGGGATTTCACGACTGGGGCGGGGCTTTCTGGTAAGGGGGAGGGGATTCTGGGGCAGGGCTTCTTGGAGGGCGGGGCTTCAGGGCCACCGCCCAGTCCTGTGGTCTGTCCCCGCAGTTCCTGGGGCGCTGGTTCAGCGTGGGCCTCGCCTCCAATTCGAGCTGGTTCCGGGAGAAGAAGGCAGCACTGTCCATGTGCTTGACTGTGGTGGCCCCCAGTGCGGACGGTGGCCTCAACCTCACCTCCACCTTCTTCAGGTGGGCGGACGCGTGGGGTGGTTTCGGGGACCAGAGAACCCTGCCCACTCTCGGGGTCTAGGGACACCCTCTACCTGACCCCTGACTTCGAGGTGACCTGCTCGTAGGAAGGACCATTGTGAGACTCGGATCATGCACCTGCAGCCTGCGGGGACCCCTGGCTCCTACAGCTACCACAGTCTGCGTGAGTGGGCGCCCAACCACCTGGTGCAGGCTACTGACCTGGACCCTTGCCTGAGGTGGCCGGTGCAGGCCACGCCCCAGGGTCAGACCTGTGTGTATCTGCCATGCGCACAGCGGAGTGGAGACAGAGGGACTCCCTCAGGGACGGGAATCTGTCTGCAGCCCACTCGTGTTCTGCTGGGCCTCTCCTCTCCTTCCCCAGGGGAATTTTCCAATTCTGTGCTGTCCACATGGGGCACACAGTGCCCCAAGTCCTGTCCACAGGTCCTCAGTTCCCACCCCAGGAGGCATAGCCCCCTGCCTCCACACATTCTGGCCAAGATCTTTGTGACCTGATTTTCTGAGCCTGGGCATTTCCTGTCCCCCAGAACTTCTGCCTAGGAACACAGTCCCTGGGCTGTGAGGCAGGAAGCAGGGAGCTGGCTGGTGGCCCTGCTGGGGAGAGACAAGGACAGTGGCCAGTATGAGGGGTAGCATCCTGGGCAGGTGGAGGGGGAGCCGCTGGGTCCATAGCCCATGGCCATCCCACTGAGTAGCCCTTCCCCAAGCAGATGTGGCTGGGGTTTGGGTCTGAATCACTGCCTCTGGTCCCCAGGCTGGGACCGCATCTCCTTGATCTCCGTGGTGGAGATCAACTATGATGAGTACGCACTGCTTGACACCAAAGGCATCGACCATGATTTCCGAATGGCCACTCTCTACAGTAGGTGCCCAACCCTGGATGGGGTTGGTACAAGACTGAGGATCAGCTCTTAAGGGGTGTCTCAGGGGGTCCCCAAGACGTGGGGACACTGAGCCAGGCCCCTCTCCATGCTTCCAGGCCGCACCCAGACCCCCAGGGCTGAGCTAAAGGAGAAATTCTCCACCTTCTGCAAGGCCCAGGGCTTCACAGAAGACACCATTGTCTTCCCACCCCAAACCGGTGAGGGCTCTGCCTGCTGGGAGGGATTAGGGTTGGATTAGAGGTAGGCAGTCCCCTGAGTGCACCAGGGCAGGCTGGGAGGGGCTGGCCTGCCCTGCCACACTGAGTGATCTGCCTGTCACTCTGTCACCAACCCTGTACCTCTGCTACAGCTCCTTTCTCTAGGAGCCCTCTCCCTGATGAACCCCAGCACCCCAGCTCCTGGCCCAGAATGCAGGGGCCCCAGCCTGAGGGATGGGGTGCCCGTGGGGACCTTGGTGGAGAAAGGCCACTGTCTTCCTTTTGAGGAGCAGAACTGGGGAGGGGTGGGCAGGGCCTTCGCAGGGTTTCGGGGGGAGATTCCTCGGTGTTAGGGGGCCAGGAAGCTCTTGTGGGAATCCATCTGGATCTGGAGCTGACAGCAGCCCCTGGGCTTCTTTCTTGGCAGATAAGTGCATGAAGGAGGAAGAGTAGGTGAGTGGAGTGGGTGGGGCACACATCCACCATCTCTGGTGGAGGTGAGGTAGGGAGACATGGGAACACCTGAGCAGAGTGGACATCTGGTGTGACTGTCAGAAAGAAAACCTGGTCCCAGGCACCACAGTAGAGGGGAATGCCAGGTCTCACAGAGGAGGGGGAGGGGTATGGGCACCAGGTCCCCAGCAGAACGGGGAGGAGCTCCAGTTGCCACTACCATCCTGCAATGGGGTGTCTGGCTCCTGGGTAGGGGTCCTCAGGGAGCCAGGACAGGCAGACAGGCGGGAAGGGGGCTGAATAGGGAAGTCAAAGAACCGCACTGATGACATTGCTTTGATCTCAGGGGTGGAGGCTCTGGAGGGAGGTGTGGTCTGGAAGCACACCCTGGGCCCACATATCCTGCTCTCCCTGCCAGGTGGCCCCGTCCTCAGGACTTCTCTACTCCTCACCTTCCTCTGAGATCCCCACCCTGAGCTCCTCAAAACATCTCTGCACCTCCTGCTTTACCCCAGATTTGAGCAATAAATGGAAGCAAGTCAGAGCCTGGCCCTGCCTGTCTGTCCTCAGGTCACCTGGGTCATCCCAGGCCCCTCCCATAGCATCCCTGCCAGAAGTCACCTAAGGGGGTGTTTGCTCCTGGTGGGGTCCTGAGCCAGGACAGCTAAGGGACAGTGCCCAGCACTCCCTGACCCTGCACAAGGCCCTGACCACACCACAGCCCCCCACTGCCTCACACTGTGCCCCTTGCAAGCTGCTGGGGTGACAGCCAGGCCTGGGCTGGGCTAGTGGGGTCAGCTAATCCCTGAGGCAATGTCCACCCCCTCCCACCCATCACCCCCTGGGGAGAAGGGGCTGGGGAGCTTTGGAGCTGACGCAGCTGTCAAGCTGTGGGATTAGCGCACTGAGATTGGGTAGAGGCCTGTGTTTGAGGGGACAAAAAGGAACATTTGTTTGGAAAGTGCTGGAGAATCCGTCATCCCATCCGGACAGAGTGACAGTGGGCTGGGCTGGGCCACCCACACCTCAGCCTCTTGGCTTCCACAGGATGCAGCCCTGCCCTTCACCTGAGTCCTGGCACCAACCCCTCCGCACACAGAGCTCTCAGTTCAGAGGTGCGGTCACCTTGGGGTGGCCATTCTTGGACGATGGGCCTGGGCCGTGCAGGGGCTGAGGGGCCATGGGGGCCGGCAAGGCAGGGTGGGTGGGCCACAGGCTGCCAGGACTGCCTCCCCCAGCTGCCAGACAGGAAACTGGAGTTGGCAGGTGCTGCAGGGTGCAACTCGATCCCAGCCTATTGTGTGGATTGAGTTTGGGGCAGTTGCCCCAGGGAATCTTGGGGGCATAAAGGCCACACAGAGGAGGGTGCCCTAGCTCTGCTACATACCCTGCTGCTGAGGAGCCTCCACGATGCTGCCAGCTCTGCGGGTCGCCGCCCTCCTTGCTCTGGTTCAGCTGTCCTCAGGCCAGGCCCAAGTGCCCATCCAGGCCAACTTTGACCCCAGCAAGGTGCGCCTGCCCTCACTCACCATCCTTGTGGGTGACCCTGCCCCACCTTTCTCCCCATCCCAGGCTCTCTGAGCTTTGCGAAGACCCCCACTACCTGCTTCATCCCAAGGGACATGCAGACCCCCTGGCCCTGTAGTGGATGGTCCCCCCCATTGCCATCAGGGCCTGCAATCCTGATGAGCAGCAGCTGCCCTATTCCCTAGCTCTGGGCACCAGTGGGGAAGTGTCCGTGCCCAGGCAGGGTACGGTAGGCTGGGCCTGGTCACAGGGGCTGGTTCCCAGCCCTCCTGCCCTTCCTGCAGTTCCAGGGCATCTGGTACATAGTCGGGGCTGTATCCGATGACCAGGGCTTCCAGGACTCCAAGGATGACATGAAGATGCCTGTGGTCTCAGTGACCTCCTTGTCCAATGGTGACCTGGCGCTCAAGTTTGGATACCCCACGTAAGTGATCCCACAGCCTCTCCTCAAATTCGGCCTCAGATGAAGCCCAGTTCAAGGCCACATGAAGGCCAGCAGGAACCATGGTGATCCTGACACCCCACGGGGACAGACAATGGACTCCTGAAGGCCTGGGCTGTGGGAACCCAGATGAGAGTCCAGTACGCCTGATCCTCAGAAGGACCCAGGCCGAGTGAAACCTGCCCAAGGCCTGGGTGTTGACTGACTGTGTGTCAGTGTGTGTCTGTGTGTGGACGTGTCCTCTGCATGTGTCTGCATGTCTGGGTGTCTGTAGAAGGCACGGCAGGCTGCACTCCATGTGCACCTAGCAAGCCCCGAACAGCCACCCTATTGGCAGGATCCGCTCCCCTGTAACAATCCCAAAGTTCCTAAGGCCTGCGAGGGCAGCCAGGGGGCTGGGATTGCCAGAGGGAGGAGAAAGAGCAAGGTCTGGCTGGGCTCAGGTTCAAGGTCCCCCCAGGCCTGATGGCGGGTGCCAGAAGACAGAGACAACCTTCGCCAAGGGCGTGATGGACGGGCAGTTCAGCAACCCAGGTGAGGCAGTGGGGACCTGGAGAGCTGGGTGGGCAGCAGGCCGGCCAGCGGGGTGGTAGTCCCCAGGCCGCAGCTGAGGCTTTTGGGGATGGGGCTTCCGGTTGGTGGGGCTCCAGTGAGCCGGGTGTCCGGGCCCGGCTCAGCGGCTCTCTGGCTCCTAGCCATGGCCCAGACCGACATCCGCGTGGCCTTCACCGATTACAAGCATTTCGCGGTGATGTACTTCGAGACGCAGAAGGCGGGCGCGCGGAACGTCTGGCTGCAGCTCTTCGGTGCGTGGAGTGGGGGGGTCGCCACCCCCTGGACATCGGGCGTGGGCCTCTCCTTGGAGCTGCCCCGGTCGGGTTGGAGTGTTGCTGCTCCGTATGGGCAGGACCCTTGTCTCCGTGTGTCCCCTGGGGATCCCTGGGCACCCCGGGTCTGTGGCAGAGGGGTCTGGTCACACCTAAGCCCCCCTCTGGCCCTGCCCTTCTGGGTTCACCTGCCCTCCTGCCCCAGGGCGTGCCCCCATGCCGTTTCCTGAAGGTGCCCAGAAGATGCAGCAGCTGGTACCCCAAGTGGGCCTGAACCCCAGCCAGGGCGCCCTGCTGCCCAAGTCAGGTGAGCACTGGCCCTGCCCCAGTTCTGGGCTGTGGAAGCAGGGGGACCCCAGACTCAGGCTGCCAGGGCCAGGCCCTGAGGCTTACTGCGCTGACCCTACAGAGTGGGATAGAAGTCCCCGGGGGGTGGTTGCTGGGAGGGTGGGGTCCCAGGGCGAAGGGGGACAAGCAGTGCCTGAGGTCCATTCTGTCCCACAGAACAGTGTACCAGCACGATGTCCCAGGTGAGTGCCCTGGAGATGAGGGGACTTGGCGGGGTGGGGCTCCCCACAGGGTGCTCTCTCTTGGGCCAGGAGGCAGTGGGGAGGGCTGGTTACCACACTGTCCAATCCCTAGCCAGGGACAGCACCAAGCATCTGCCGCTTGTTTTGCAGTGAGGGATCCAAGTCGAGTGCTAGCTGGGGCTGAGCCACCCTGTGTCCTGAGCCCTCTGCAAAAAGCACCTTGTTTCTCTCCCTAGCCCCTCAAACACAATAAATGGTCTTGGAAATCAGCCGAGGTGTGCTTTTCTGGGGGTAGGCACAGGGGTGGCCTGGGACAGAGCTGCCCATGAGAGTGGCTAAGCCCCAACTCCTGGGGCCCAGGACCCACTGGAGCTGGGCACTTTTGGGCACAGGCTGAGGCAGGGCATCAAAGGGGCCTTCCCAACTCCCTGGACCAAAGGTGGGGGTGGGGGAGTCCAATAGTACATGCATCCTGGGCTCTGGCAGCCACTGGTGATGGGCTGGGCTTTTGGTGTCCTTCAAAGGGCAGCTGAAAGCCTGGAGCTGGATCCAGCCCACCATGTTCATGGGTAACCCTCCTGATCCTCCATCTTACCCCTATTCCAACTCTGGCCATGCCACACCTTTCTGTGCCTGTTACGTGGCCCCTTTCCTGGCTGCTGCAGAAAGCAGCTGAGTGACCCCCAACTCGGCCCTGGGCCCTGCCTGCCAGGACCACAGGGAGCGGACTGGAGGGGCACTTCATAAACCATCTTGTCATCATGTTTACATAGGACAACACTCTTGTTAAAGGGCTCTGCCCCAAAAATCTGACAGTAAAATGCAAATGTAAATGGTTTGGCAAAAAAATTAATAAAACAGGTTGTAAGTTTGTCAAAATATTGGTAATTCGTCCAGCTGGGGCTCCCTATGCTATTATCTCAGTTGGTTTGAAATTTTTCATTAAAAACACAGTCCTCTCTTGCCAACCTCTGTTCCTGATTGGGGCCTCAGGGCTGAGAGGTCACAGAGATGAAGAGTCCCCCAACCTAGGCCCCAGGCAGCCCTGTGATGCCTCTGGGATGCTCAGGCCCCTAGATGGGCTATAAATACAAGACTGTGCCCTGAAGGGGAAAGGCTCCTGCCACCTCTCTGCCTGTATGCTGAGCCTGATGCTCTGGAGAGGCAACCACTGACAGACACTGAGTCCAACTGCCACTCACCCCATCCCTCAGTCCATCCACCCACCCACCCGTCGGTTGTCACTCTGCTTCCAGGTTGTCGCTCCAGGTCCACATGGACCTGGAGAAGGAATGGAAGGTGCTGCCGGGCAGCAGCAGGGATTAAGGGACAGCTCCATGTACTGCCCCAATGGGGGCTCTAGTCCCCACCCATCGTTCCAGTGTCCTCTGGAATGGGAAGTGCCCTCCACAGCCTTGGGGACCTTGCCCTTTCTTCTGGAATGAGGCAGCCCCTGGGGGCCTCACAGAGTCATCCCCCACCCTCTGCAATTCAGCCTAGGACTTGCTATGCCCTACATCACCCTTCTCTGGCCACACAGGGGCAGCCCTCAGCTGGTTCTCCACCCAGAAGCCCAGGGGTTGTAGTATTTACAAACTGTGTCAATTCTTGCCCTCTATGCAGAACCCCTACCCTTACCAGTGAGTCTCCTTCACTGACAGTGAGGTAAAAGTCTCCATGCTGGCCAGGCCACATCTTCTACTCTTGCCTCCCTCCAGCTCTGCCTCAAGGCCTCCGCACAGCCTGTCCCCTACCTGGAATGCTGTCTCCCAGCTCTCCACCTAGCTCACTCCTCTCCTCTGCAGTCTTTGGCTCAAATGCCACCATGCTTGGATTCTTAACCTTAGCAACCCCAGCTCCCAGCTGCCTCCCTCTTTCTAGCTCAGCTGGAGGTCACCTGCCAGCTACCTCTCTGGTGTTGCTCAGTCTCGCTGCCTTGTTACTGGGCCTTGTCTCCGGGCTGCCTGTGCCACAGTGAGCTGTTCAAGACCAAGGGAGATATGGCAGCCGGGAGGAGCTGTCACACTGAGAGGGGATCACACACCTGGGTAAATACAGCAGCACGGTGCTGGGCCTCCCCAGGTTGCTGGAGGATGAACAAATTAGAACGTGCTTGTCAGCAGACTAGCAGACTTGGTGCCGCAGGAGAGAGGGGTAGGGCCAGTGGCCTTGAGATCTCTCCACAGTAGCCATGCTCTCGCCTTGCAGAAAAGGAGGGGGCTGAGGACAGGCTGAGGGCAGCATGGAGGTGGCGAGGATGCAGAGCACAGAGGATGGCACGTGCAGAGGCCGGGGCAGGAGCCTCAGCAGGCGCGGAGGGAAAGGAGGAAGGGCTTACTGGAGCCCACCTGGGACCTGCAGCAAAGCCTACAGGTCACTGGCCGCCTTGCCTGGGTCCCCCTCTTGCGGAGCTGCGTCCCGGGCTCCTGGATCCTCGCGCCTGGCACGCCCCTTTCCTCTGCAGGCTGCAGCTCAGCGGCACCTGCTGCGGCTTCTGCCCGGCTCCTGGCGCCACCCGCGTGTCGCCTAGATCGTCGCATAGAGCCAGGAATCAGGACTCTCGTCGGATGGCCCAGCATCCTCGAGGCTGGGACCACGGGGCACAGAGGGCGCTCCAGGACGGCGGGAGGAGGACCGAGTGACGGCCTTCTGCGCCGCCCGCCCTACGTCCCCCGCTTTGGGTGTGGGCTTGTGACACTCAGGCCCTAGGAAGGTCTGTATCCGTCTCTACAGCGATGTGAGCTCCACGGGGAGACAGTGGTCAACAACTCGGAGGCCACTGGAGGGAACCCCGAAGTCGGCGGGGACCCGGGGGGGAGACGGGGGTCGGCCCGAAGAGGCCTCTGTGCGGGCGCGAGGACCAGAGCCCGGGATCGCGCCGCGGAGCCCACACCTGGCGTGGCCAGGGAGCAGGACACTGGCCACCGACCCCCCGCCACCTGGAGAGGCGACCGAGCGCGTCCGTCCGCCCCGCCCCTCGCCAAGCCCCGCCCCGCCCCGCGCAGGCGCCTTAAACGCCACGTCCGGCCCGCGCCGGGCCTCCGAGGCCAGCCTTCCGCGCAGGCGCGTTGGGCCTGCCGCGGGACACGGGCGGGCGCGCCGAGCTGTCATCATGGTTCCGCCGCCGTCGTCGTCGCTGCCGCTCTGCACGTTACCGCCCGGCCCGGGTCCGCCCCGCTTCGTGTGCTTCTGCGAGCCGGAGGGCAGCGGGGCGGGGGATCGTGGCGGCTTCCGCCTCTGGTGAGCGAGCGGGGTCCGGCGTAGGCGGGGGCGCCCCCTGGCGGCCGCGCTGACGCCCCCTCCCCCCAGCGTGACGGACGGCGCGGAGCTCTGGAGCGCCCGCCTCGCGCGGGACAGCGAGGCCGCGCCGGTGCGTACCGGGGTCCTGGGGCGCGCGAGTTTGGGGTGATCCCCGTGAGCCTGGGGTCCCAGGCAGCAGGTGACGAGGCCCTGTGCCCACAGAAAGCCCCCTGTGGCCTGGGTGCAGACAAGGACCTCGCCGCACGGTTTAGGTGAGCCCGGGCCCGGGGAGGTGGGGGGCGGGGGCGGGGGCGGGGGGGCCGGCACCAGCACCCAGGCCTTTCCCCAGGACCGCCTGCCAGCAGCAAGCCGTCGCCCTGAGCCTGCGGGAGGACAGCGCATCCCTCACCCTCTCGGGACCTCCCTCGACGCTGACTTTTGACCTGTCCAAGGTGCCAGGCCCCGAGGCAGCTCCCAGGCTGCAGGTGCTGACCCTGGGCCTCGCAGAGCGCGTGTGCAGCCTGGAGCAACGGCTGGCAGGTAGGGTGGGTGTGGGCACCTGTATCCTCACTAGAACCCTGCCCATGCATGCCCCACTCCTGGCAATGAGTGGGGTGTCCCCTCTTTCCCCCCAGCTGTGGAAAAGACAGCTGCCAGTCCCAGGAAAAGCTCCCAGCCCGTGGGGCCTCTGCTCTTCTTACCAGGTAAGGTGTGAGTGTAACCTGGGGGATGGGCTGGGCCTGTCCTCTTTCCTCCGGAACTCTGTCCCCACACAAGCCTCAGGCTCCAGAGAGAGGCTGTTCTATGCAGAGGGGTCCAGGAGCGCCCCCCCCCCAATCATGTTCCCCTAGACCCTGATCCTCAGAGAGGCGGTCCTGGAGCTGGAATCAGGAGACGGTGTCCAGGGGAATCGCTTATCAACCCTGGCTTCAAGAGGTACCTGCCCACCTGTCCCTGCTCAGCTGGACCCCTGCCTCTTCTACCACACCCCCACTTCACCACCCTTTCTTCTCTCCCAGCAAGAAACCGGCTGGTGGCGTGGACTTTGATGAGCCCTGAAGGGACAGCAAAACACCTGGCCTTGTGAAGAGTCTGCCTGTGAGGGGACTCTGCCCCCACTGCCCACCCTACTGTGCTGCTGGCCCCTTGTCCTTCCTACCCATCAAATAAATGGCTCCCTCAGGTGGAGACTGTGGCTTGGGGTTGGCCTGGGGAGGGGACCTCAAGCTCCCTCTCAGCGGCCTTGTGGGCGGGGTCAGGATGCAAACAAGTAAACAGGGCTCCGTGCTCCTGGAGGAGGCTCCTCCGCTGCCCTCACACCCACCCAGCTATTCCTGCAAGGCCAGCCCGGGAGCTGCGAGGGGCCCAGCCAGGCAGGGCCAGAGCTTGGAAATCTGCTGCACCCTTCCAGGCCCCACCCATGCAGGGCCCAGACCACTCCTGCCCCTTCGACCTTTCTGGAAGGGGCTGTCTCAGCCTGCAGCCCAGGAATGTGAGCCTGCCTCGCCCACGTGGTCACGCTGCTGCGCAGGGCTCTGATTCCTACCCTGCTTGGCCATACCATGTGCCCCACCCTGCCTGGCCTGACTGGTTTGGGAGCCCCATCCAGTCCCTCAGATCCCCAGGTGCCTCGCCTCTTTGCTTCAGTGCCTGCCTCTCTGGCTTCTGCTCAGGCTCCGTGTGGGAGGCTGGGCTGCGCCCCTGCCCCTGGGTTCCAGTAACCCAGACCTCCGGTTCCTGGATGTTAGGACACGTTCACTGGGGGCAGAGAACCTTTATAGAGGATCGGGGTGGATGCTAGCGGGGGCGCACGGCGGGCCGGTAGGCAGCCAGGATCTCAGCGCGGTGCGGACACGTGTACTTGAACTCTTTCTCCTGCAGCGCGCAGTCCAGGTAGCTGCGAACGGCGCGCAGCTCGCTGGGGATGGGTGCCTGGCGGAAGTGCGCGCACACCATCTGCGGGGAACGCAGCTGGTCAGGGCCTCGCCCCACCCCGCACCCCCAGCCCACTCGCCGCCCACCCCGCCCCGCGCTCACGTCCACGATGTGCAGCTTGGGGAGCAGGCCACAGTCGGCCAGCGTGAGCTGATCTCCGTCCAAGAAGCGGCGGCGTGACTCTTGCAGCTGCGGTTCCCGCGCCAACTCGTGCTCCAGGGGCGCGCGCAAGTAGCTATCCAGCCTGGCGAGTGCACGCAGCAGCTGCTGGTACAGGGCTGGGGTGGTGCACAGGTCAGGAGGGGGCCTCACGGTGCGTGCTAGGACGGGGTCCCCGCACCACCCGAGCCTCACCGTCGTCCTGCGCGGGCGCGGGGTTCTTGATGAACGCTGAGAACTTGTGGAAGACGTCATTGCCCGCCGTGTTGGACTCCCGGTACCGCGGTGCCAGGCTGGGGAAGCTGCGAGGCGGCTGGCGTGAGGGGCCCAGCTGGACTTTCGCGCCCTCCCCATCGTGCCGCGTCCCTGGCTCTGTCCTGCGGTGACCACCCAAGGACCTCCCTTGCCTCTCCCACCCCGCGGCCCTCACTCTGGAGGCCCCAGTGTCTCCTCCAGAAACTCCTCGATCTGCAGTGTGTCGGTCTTGGCGTCTCCGTTGTACAGCAGGATGGGCAACTGCGAGCCTGGCGCGAAGTCCTTCAGCACGTCCAGTGCCCTGTGGGCACCAGGTGGAAGGGAGGTGGCTGCCCCAGATGAGAAGGGCAGGGGCCACAGCCAGGAAAGGGGCTCACCTGCGCGTGTCCACGGTGGTGAGGGTGAAGGGCACCCCCTTGAGGAGCAGGACCATGAAAAGCCGCTGGCAGGATGGGCAGTGCCCCACACTCTCACCGTCCTCACTGGCCTGGGCAGGCAAAGCAGGCTAGTGGGGCTGGGAGCAGACCCAGGAATCCTGCTGCCAGACGGGGTGGGCCCCTGCCTCATGCTGCGGTGGGACTGGAGCCACGCCAGGGCACAGCCTGTCCAAGGGCCCAGTGAGAACCCTTGATTCGGCCCCTAGGAAGCAGGGAGGGCACAGGCAGCTGGGAACTGCCCCCTGGAACTTATCTCAGAGCCTGGACACAGGCCAAGCCCTGGGGCACCTAGGCCCTGAAGTCGTCGGCTGCAGAGGCAGGGTGGGCCTGGCCAGCTGTTTTCTGAGTGATTCACCCACCAAGCTGGGTGCTGCGGCTGGCAGTACATGGCTCTCCCAGCTCCAGCTCCAGGGTGGTGAGGGACCAGGGCCTGGCAGCCCCCAAACACAGATCTGGAAGCTGACCAGAGGGTGAAGATCTGCTTGGCCTTGATGCTGGCTGCCACTTCCCCAGCAAGGGACTGCCCTCCAGGAGAGCTGGCTGGGCCCAGGAACCAAGACTGGAGCAGGACTGGGCTGCCCCCAGACTGCTCCCCCTTTGCTCAGGCTCTGTGGGGCTCCTGGAGCCCACTGCAGGGGAAGGGGCTCAGACCCTCCACCCAATCTCCTCCCCCAGCCCAGCTGGCCCCAAACCTTCACAAACAGCTGGAGCTTGGCAGGTTCAGCCATGGTGGGAGCTCAGGTGTCCGTCCTGGCGCAGGGCACAGGGCGGGGACCTGGGAGCTCTTTAAATCTCCCTGGGCGCCCCGCCCTGGCTGGCCTAGGGGCCCACCCTGTGGAACCACCCAGGCGGGCAGATGAGCCTGTCAGGCCACACAGGTGGCTGCTGGAGCGCCTGGAGCCTGATCCTAGAGTGTCCAAGCACTGACCATGGGGGGCCCCTGAGTCTTGGAGGGCAGCTGAAGGTAGGCAGGGCTGGCTGCACTCGCACTGAGGCCAATGTAGACACACAGGAGCAATCAATGTGCTGGGAGGCAGGGAAAGCCTGGCCTGAGAGGCATGGGGGGCACCGCTGGTCAGGACACCCCCCAGGACCCAGCTCAAGACCTGCCCCATGACCTCCCTGTAGCCAGTGCCATGTGGTAAGGCCCCAGCCCAGAAAACCTGGGAGGGGGCAAGGTAAGAAATGCCCAGTCTGGCCACTGCCTCAGTGTCCTCTTCAGTGCCATCCCAGGACATGGCCAAGACAAAGCCCACCAGGAGGAGATGCCCCCTCCTATCTGGGCTCTCAGGGGAGCCCTTCCCTGGGCGGCCCCACATTCCAGACGAGCCTCTGTGGTCGATAAACAGGCGCCAGGGTTCAGAACTGCATGGGCATGGACGCTGCATGCCCACCCCATCCACATGGGCTCAGGCAGGTGTCCCACCACCAAATTCAGGCAACACCCATCGGGGTAGAGGACGCCATGCTGGCCCTGGGCGGGGTGGAAGGGCAGGGTGGGTGGGCTCAGGTCGGTCTCCCACTTGCCACCTGCAGCTCCACATTCCCTCCCTGGTTACCCACCAGGTGTCCAACCCGCCCTGGTGGTGGCAGCTGCAGGGGGCGCTGCCTGGGCCCAGGGTGTCCACGGAGGCCTGGCGCCATCCAGTGGTCATGTGAGGGACCAGCCTGGCTGCCGTCCCCTCCCTGGGGTGGACAGTGGTGCTGAGGTGGGGCCACGCCTGCCCAGCCTGATCCCTGGCCAGAGACTGTGGCCAGCATCAAAGGCCCAGACTGCCTCAGGCGCCCCTCCCTGTACCTCATCTTGGTCAGCCTCCCAGACACCGGCCTCCTCGAGAGTCCTGGACACTGGCCGTGTGTGGCTGCAACATCCTCTAGTCTGGTTCTCCCCAGAAACCTCAGCTTCTCCTTCATCCCTTCTCCACCAACTCCCAGGGCCAGAATTTCAACTGCTTGTTGCTGATGCAACAAGCATCTGGACCCCCAGCCACTGGTTGCAAACTGCCACTGTGGAGAAGCCTTGAGGCTTCCACACCTGGCGGCGGCCACCAGACATCCTGTATGTCTGTGTGATATATGAGGCACAAGTCCACAAGGAAAGGGAGCATGGGACAGAAGACATGGGCAGTGCAGAGAAAGGAAATACAGAGAAGTAGTTCCTGACAATGTCTCATCTCATGCTGGTTTCAAGAGACAAAAGCATGATGTGGAGGTGGGCATGGTGGCATAGGCTTCTAATCCTGGGACTCTGCGAAGCTGAGGCAGCAGCATCATAACCTGGGCTACTTAGCAACTTAGCAAGACCCTGTCTCAAAATTTAAACATTCTTAAAAGGGCTGGGGATGTAGCTCAGTGGTGGAGCCCTCCCAGGATCCTCCCCTAGAACCACAGGGGAAAAAAAGGTGGAGGGGAGACACGGCTCGTCACTGCTGCCGGCAGAGCCATGGTCACCCTGTTACATGTCACGTGGCTGTGGTCAGTCTGTGTGGTGGTGGGCATCACCACATGCTCCCGTGTCCCTGGCCACATGGGCTGGCCTAGAGGATTCCTGATGCAGAATCTGTGCTTGCTACCCTGCCGGATGACAAACCAGGGCTCACTGTCCCTTCCGGGGGAGGTTCCTGGTATGTCCTGGACGGGGGACAGAGGGGTCACTTGTGCCTGCCATGAGCAGAGTCTGAGATTAAGTAGCGTTGCAGGCTGACTGTGCCCCCCACCAAACTCGGGTGTGAGAGTCCTGGCCCCAGAACCTCACATCCTGACAGGTACAGGCGATCCGGCTGAGTGAGTGCGGAGAGTCCAGACCACCATACTCTGTGTCCTTAGAAAAGGGAGGACAGGCTGAGGTGGCTCCATGGCGGTGCTTGCTTGGCTCTGTGAGTAAAGCCCTCGATTCAGACACAGAGTTGCCACACGGGGACACCGACAACATCGTGCAACATGCAGGGGGTTCCCCCAAGAGCCAGAGTGCCCGAGGTTGCTGCAAGCCCAGATCCTAGCATGGCCTAGAACATCCTCGTTACTGAGGTCTGACGTCCAGGACCACGACGGCATGGGGGGCTGTATCTCTGTGTGGTGCCGTGTGTGGCAGCCACAGCGAAGCCATATACACATGGAGGGCAGGAAAACAAGGCAAGCGTCACCATCCATGAGCATCTGTGGGCCTCATCAGGAGCCGCCTGCAGGTGACCCCGGCACATACCACGCAAGGCTGGTGCTTTTGGTTCTCTGGCAGTGGGGATTTTCTCACACGTGTTCAGAGTGAATGTTGAAAGGAGCCGAGACAGGCTGGGTGCAGCTCAGTGGCACTGCGCTTGCCTGTCACACACGAGGCCCTCAGTTTCACCCCCAGCACCACACAAATGAAGCAAGGACAGAAATTCACTGCCGCCAACCTGGCTGCACCCGTGGCCTATGGGTGGGAGGGGAGTTGGCGGCTCATCTTCCTCTTCATCCCAGGGGCCACTGGCCTGAGAACTCACTGAGCGTCAGAAATTCTCCCCCACGTGACCTTCCCCAGAGCTGTTTCATTTCTTTATTTTCTTCTTGTCTGTCCTTCTTTTTCCTCCTCCTCTTCTCCTCCTTGCAGTACTGAGGATCAAACCCAGGCCCTAGCAAGTGCTTGGCAGTTGCTCTACCACCGAGTTTCATCCCCGGCCCTTTTTATGTTTTTGCTGTTTACTTTGAGACAGAGTCTCCCTAAGTTCCCACGTGGGCCCCCAAACTTCGGATCTTCCTGCCTCAGCCTGCCAAGCAGCTGGATGACAGGCATGTGCCACTGCCCGGGCTCTGAGACCTTTCATGGCTCTGTTCTGAAGGGACACAGACCTGCTGGGGGGATCTGCTGCTGCTGGGTGCTGGCTGGGGTGTGAATAGGTATTTCAGGGCGCTGTCTGCAGTGTCAGGAAGGGACCCCTCCCCCAGTGGGGTGCTGCCTCGGCTCCAGACCTGTTTCCAGAGGTGGCTCCCAAAAGAGCTGGTGTTCTGGCTGGACTAAGCGTCCCCCAGGACTCGTGTGAGGAGACCCTTGCCCCAGAGTGGAGGATAAGGGTGGAGCCTGGTCAAGGGGCCCTCAGAGAACTCTGGTTCTCCACATAAACATTACATATATTTTGCCACAATAAAAATTGTTTGGGGGGTGCTGGGGCTCAAACTCAAGGCCTTGCACTTGCTAGGCAAGCAGTCTACCACTGAGCTAAATCCCCAACCTCGATAAAAATTTTTAAAATGACAATAATGAATAGTTATATATATACATTTATTTGTTGGTGGTGGTACTGAGGATTGAACCAAGGGCCTTACAAATGCTCTGCCACTGAGTTACATCCTTAGCCCTTTTTAAAATTTGTTAAAATCTTTTTGTTTTTTGAGACGGTCCTCTTTTTTTTTTTGAGACAGGGTCTTGCTATGCAGTTCAGGCTGGCCTTGAACCCCCTATATATCCCAGGCTGGCCTTGAACGCCTGATGATCCTCTTGTCTCTGCCTCCCAAGTGCTGGGATTACAGGCATGCACCACCTTGTCCAGCAGTTCTGAGACAGGGTCTTGCTAAACTGCTGTGTTGCCCAGGCTGGCCTCAAAGTTGCAATCCTGCCTCAGTTTCCCAAGTAGTTGGGATTACAGGTGTACCATGTCCCACCACCACACTGATTTTTTAAGCCCACAAATTCACACTGATATGCTTTTAAAAGCACAGGGCTCTTGGTGAGAGAAAAATAGTAACTAATAAATGCGGAAAATAAAATAATTAGAAAACGATCTTGCAGCCACCTTCCCTGGTGACAGGGTGTGAGGAACAAGCTATTCCTGTGCCAAGTGAAGTGGTACATGCCTGTGATCCCAACATGTTGGGAGGCTGAGGCAGGAAGATCAAAAGTTCAAGTCCTACCTCAGCAATTCAGCAATTCATGGAGACCCTGTTTCAAAAAAAAAAAATTTCTTTTAACGGGGGCTGAGGATATAGCTCAGTGATAAAGCACCTTTGAGTTCCTTCTTCAGTTCCACAGAACAAAAAACCAACCCACCCAAAACAAAAGCCCCCCGCCATTGTCTTCTCTCATCTAGGGACAGAAGCAAGCCCTCCTGTATAGAGGGCAGCATCTCTGGCCTTGCCCCTTGGCATTGTTTTCTGAGACAGGGTCTCGCTATGGAGCCTGGGTTGGCCTCTAACTCTTGCTCATCCTCCTGCCTCAGTCTCCTGAGGGCTGGCCTCGCAGGTGTGTGTCACCACACCCACGCCCCTGGTGTTCCTGCCAAATGCTCGATTTGTGTGTGATGGGGAGGAAAGGAGCACATGCAGCGGAAGGCGGCTGCACTTGCCAAACCTGTCTGGGCTGACAGGCAGGCACACACCTGGGGTGAGGCCTCAGGGGACAAGGCCCTTCGAGGCCCTTGGGCGGGCAGCACCCCCTGGATGCCGGGGGCACGTGGGAACCTAGGGATGGTGCTGTGCCCTAGTATCTTGTGGAGGCTGTCAGCTCAGGTGCTGCCCAGAGCTGAAGAGGGCATCAAGAGAGGCGAGGGCAGGCAGTGCACACTACAGCTTCCTGAAACCTCGAGTCTGGAATGTGCTCAGTGACGTGCCGGGAGGGATACAATACACACTGTCACCAATTCTGCAGCTGGAAGCCACTTGCCTGGGGATGCCCTGGTCTCCAGGCAGCAGTCGGGCACGGTGTGGCTCACACGGCATCTTGCTAGGGGTCAGCTGACGGTGGCCCCTCTGGACCTCTGGGTCCTCTCAGCAGGAGTCAGCTCCTGGCCACTCTAGGCCACCACGGGCTCCTGCCATGTGGGTGGTGGCTTCCCCTACCTGTTCTGGGACCACCTTCCAGAGACTGTGCAGCAATCAGTCCCCAAGAACCCCATTACCCTGCTCCTAATCCCAAGCCCAAGGGGCACCACCCTACACCTCCAGGGGGCTGCTGTGCCCCACCCAGGCCTTTGAATGGTCTAAGGTGGAGTCTGATGCCAGTCCAGCCACAGGATGAGTCAGGACCCCTTTGCCCGGTGCACACTGGGCTTCATTGCCAGCTCAGCTTGTGGCACGTGGACCCCACATCCCCTCAGCCTTTGGGCATGGGACCCTCTTCCCTTATCCACTTCTACCCTGCCATCAATGTCTGCCCAGGGCCAGCTCCTCCGGGACATGCCTCTCCCCACAGGGATGAAGCCAGCCTGGCACTTGCTGCAGTTGCCCTGGCAGGCACTGGGTGCAGGACAGAGGGAGCCTGGCATAAAGGAGGCTCTGAGGGTAGGAGGTTTGAGCTAAAAGGTCCCCCCAAGATCTCCTGTGCTTGGAAGTGGGGCCTGGCTGGAACAGGTTTGTCACTGGGGTGTGGCCCTCAAGGCTGCATTCTGCCCCCAGCTGCTTCTGCTTCCTGGTTGCCATGAAGTGAGCCGCTCTCCTCTGCCAGGCCCTCCTGCTTCTGCCTTGGAGCCAGCCAACTGCAGACTGAACCTTCTGGAGCTATGAGTCCAAATACGCTTCTCCTCCTTCAAGATGTAGGTGTTGGGCATTTTGTCCTACCAGCAGGAGAGTGACCAAGACAGAAGGGACAGGTGGGGCCCAGGGCGGGCGGCAGGGCCATATCTGCAACCCACCGCAGACCTGTGGTATGAGCAGGACAAGAGATGATCCTCAGCTCCTGCCTTGGTCTCCCCATCTGCAGCTCCCACCCCATCCTCCAGGCCCCACGTGTGCAGGCTCCCACGGGCCTTTCCATCATTTATTGAAAACAAACATCTGTGCGTCATGTACAGGTCCAGCTCCCGGGTGGGTAGTGGGCAGGGCCCAGGTGGGTGGAGCAGCAGCAGCGGGGACGGGGAGGGGCCTGGCTCTCTCCAGCTCACAGGGCCAGTTTCCCCCTTCCTGCGACACCACTGTCCTGCAGCCGAGCCAGGGGCCCCTTCTTAAAGCAAAATAAATAGGCCAAACTTCCCCAGGCCCTTGGCATCCCCAACCCCAGGGCAGCTGGCAGCCGGCAGCCAGGAGTACAGAGAAACCTGCTGGTCTGGCCACCTGCAGCATGCTGCAAACAAGGGTCACCCAGAGCAGGGCAGAATGAGGGGCGGGGCCCGACCCCAAGGCTTTAAGGCAAAGCAGGGTGAGGGTGTGCATAGCCCAGGGCCGGGCCAGCCTTTGGCACGGTGACCACAGGGCAGGGCTGAGGATGGTCTGGAGGCGGCAAAGAGCGCCCTGGTCCTGGACCTCCCTCTCCACAACCTGGCAGGTGGCACTGAGGGACACAGGTGGGGCCCTGGCCACCCCTGACTTCTGTCCCCACAAGAGTATATGGGGCTCGGCTCCTCGTGGTCAGCAGAGTGTGTCGGTGTTGAAGGACAGCTGAGCCTGGGGACAGCAGACAGACGGGGTGGGGGCTGGGGTGCTCAGGCTAGACTCCACCCCTGGCCTGGACGTGGAGGCTGCCTGGCTTGCTTGCCTCTGTCTCCCCACAGAGCGCACTCTCAGTGTGTGGGCTCCTCTGGGTCTGGTGGCCACTGTGTCTGTCCCTCCCCCGTCCCCAGGCCTGGTCCCTCCCTTCCCACCTCAGTTTCCAGCATGTCCTGGGCCCTGCGTGTGACCTCTCTTCTGCCTGTCCCTGTCTCCCTCACTGGCCCCGCCCCTGGGACAGGCAGGCCCGAAGCCTGAGCCCCGCAGGGCCCAGCAGTGGGACGGGGGCACAGCTCACCCGCTCCTCCTCGAAGCTGATGAGGCCCTCGTCCTCCGTGTCCAGGTCCTCAGGCTCGTCTGCCACGAGGGCCCGGAGCTCAGTGGGGGCCGGCCGGGGCCGCAGCAGGCTGAGCAGCCGGCTCAGGGGGGACTGGAGGGCGGAGGGCGGCTCCGTCTCCTGCTGCTCCAGGTTGTCACTCTGCTTCTTGGCAAAATTCACGAACACCTGCTGGGCAGGGCACGGTGGGCGGGGCGTGTGGTGGGCGGGGCGTGTGGTGGGCGGGGCAAGGGTGGGCAGGGAGTGGATATGGAGCACTCACATTGTCCAGCGTGGTCTGGCTGACTGAGTAGTCCTCAATGCCCAGCACACCCACCACTTGCTCCATCTTGCTGAACACCTGGGCCAGTGAGATGTGCTCCGATTTGAGCTGGTACTGTACCTTCGTGTGATGTCGCTCCTGCGGGTGGGAGATGAGGGGTCAGAGGCCGCGCAGACAGGCCCCGCCTTGCCCCACCCTGGCCTGCCCCACCCACCTTGAGCACGGCTTCTGGGAAGTTCCGGTTGAAGAACCGCACCACATCCTTCACACTCTGGCTGCTCTTGGTCCGCACTGTGATCATGTAGCCATCCCCAAACCTGGAGAACAAGACCAGTGGCCCAGAGCCCCATGGGCAGCTGCACCCCCTCACCTGCTGCAGACCCTGGGCCACCCTCACCTGTTCTTCAGGTGCTGGATGCTGCCCAGACAGCGCAGGCGCCCGTTCACCATGATGGCCAGCCGCGTGCAGAGGGCCTCACACTCCTCCATGCTGTGGGCAGACACACACAGCTGGCACCCAAAGGTGTGCGGGGCCTGGGCGGGTGGAGGACCGCGGGCGAGGGCAAGGCGCACCTGTGCGACGTCAGCACCACTGAGCGCCCTGTCTTGATGAGGTCAAGAATGAGGTTCCAGAGGAAGCGCCGGGCCTTGGGGTCCATGCCAGTGGTGGGCTCATCCTGGGGTAGGGTCAGGTTCAGCCATTCACTGCTCAGCCTCCTTTCTAGCCAAGCCCACCAGGAAAATGAAGGTGGGGTACCCTACTCCCCTCTCCTAAGGCTCACCAGGAAGATGAAGGCAGGATAGCCAATGAGCGCGATGGCTGTGGACAGCTTCCGCTTGTTCCCACCACTGTATGTACCAGCTGGTTTGTCTGCGTACTTGGTCAGCTCCAGTTTCTCCAGCGCCCACTTCACCACCTGGTGAGAGGTTGGGGGGATCAAGGGGATGGGAGTCAGGGGCCTCAGGTACAGAAGTGGGGGACATCAAGAGGCAGAAAACACAGGAGTTGGTGGGCACAAGGTACAGAGGCATCTGATACAGGAGCAGGGGAGCAGGGAGAGGGGTGGCAGGGTGGGGGCAGAGTCAGGGGTCGGGGAGGCCTCCGCCCGCTCACCCGCGCCTCGTCCTTCCAGGGGATGCCACGCAGCCGTGTGTACAGCTGCAGGTGCTCACGCGCCGTGAGCTCGTCAAACAGGGCATCAAACTGCGGGCAGTAGCCGAGGCTCTGCTGCACCTGGAGCAGCTCCTTGAGCACGCTGGGGACGCAGGGCCATCAGCACGTGGGCCACACGGCCCCCCGCCCCCCACACGCCTGCCCACACCTGTGGCCGTTGACGAAGGCCTCGCCGCCAGTCGTGCTCTCGTCTCCGGTCAGCATCTTGAAGGTGCTGGTCTTGCCCGCGCCATTGACACCCAGGAGGCCGAAGCACTCGCCCGGACGCACACCCAGGCACAGGCGGTCCACTGCCAGGATGCGGCCGATCTTCCGGGATTTGTACACCTTGAGGGCGAGGGCGCAGCTGGGCCACACGTGAACCAACCACAGGCAAAGGGAGGTTCCGCTCAGGTGGCCTGGCCTCGCCCCACCACGTCACTCAGCCCAGGCCCACCTTGGTCAGGTTCTCAATCTTGACCATGTCGTTGTCAGCATCCCCGCGAAGCACTCGCTGCCGCTCACTGGCCACATCTACGTCATCCTCCACGGGCTTCGTAGACACGGGCATGCGTCTGGGGGGACAGGGCGGGCAGTGCCTGCCCGCCGCCCTGCACCCGCCCTCCCAGCCAATGCCCCTCAGCTGTCTAGTTGTGCGCATGGCACAGGGTGGGCAGTGCTCGGCCTGGACACTTGCCCATCATCACACAGGACCACACACTCACTGTGGCTGCCGCAGGAAGTTGTACTGGCACATGAGGGTGAGGAAGAAGCCAACAAAGCCCTCGACTGTCATGGCCACCAGCCCACGAGTGACAATGTCCCACTCGAACGGAGACTTCATCTTGTCAAACTGGCCTGTGGGGTGGCCAGCTCAGAGGCTCTGGGAGCCAGGGACTCTCCCTCATCGGGGGTTCCTGGCCAAGCCTGCCCTGCCCCAGCCCCACACCTGCAGGCGCAGCCTCACCAATCTTGGCGTAGTACTCGTTGATGTACTCGTTGTAGGCCATCTCCATGAGCCCATGGCCCAGGTTATAGTTGGGGAAGATGAGGAAGCAGTTTTTCAGGTAGCTGTTGACAACCTTCAGGTCCTGGGGGTCCCGGGGTACCGGCACAGCCTCAGCACTGCTGCCCCGGCCCACCCTGCTGCCCGCCTCCCCTCCCCCCTCCCTGCCTGACTACCCACCTTGTCATGCTCAAAAAGCTGCAGCAGGAAGGTGGCCACGGTGGCAGTGATGCCGATGAAGAGGTTGATGACGATGAGGAACACGTAGGCTGAGCTGGGCACCTCGAACCAGAAGGAGGCCGGGTACATGATGGGGGTGATGGACCACCTGTGGGAGGTGGGCACAGTCAGGCCAGCCCCAGCCCCCCGCGCCCACAGCTACCTGAGGCCCTGACCCTTACCCGTAGAGCAGGAACAGGGAGAGCACCGCTGGGAAGTTAGTGGGCGACGTGTAGGCTGGCAGGTCGAACACAAACAGGATGATGACACAGCAGGTTGCGGGGACCAGGTAGTTGAGCTGCAGAGGCAGGGCAGCTGGTGAGGACTAGGGGTGGACAGTGAGGTCCGGGATGACTTGTGGGGGACAGGGCTGGGATGGGACAGAAGGCAGGGACACACCATGTCCCACACATAGTTGGCCAGCCAGTAGATGACAGGGTTGCAGCCGCTGACAAACTGCAGATGCTTGGCTTTGGTGGACTTCTCGGCCACCAGGAAGACCACAAAGCTGGCTGGCACAAAGGACATGGCTACGATGATGAAGATAGCGATGACCACGTCCGTGCCCTGCAGCCTAGGGGGAGGCAGTGCTCAGCCAGGCACGGTGCTCTGGGGAGCTGTGCGTACCACCCTCCATGGCCCTGCCCCACATACAGGTAATCCAGGGAGAGGCTGGCGCTTGTCTTGTTCATAGGGTGGTTGGTGACGGTGATGCCTGTGCACAGGGAGGGCAGCATCAGCCTCTGCTGCCCCAGGCCCCATCACCCCAGCAGGCTCCCCAAACCCACCATGCGCATCGTGCCCAGCTCACCATAGGCTGCAGGGTTGCCTTTGCTCTTGGGCAGGTTGGCCCGCAGGATGGCGTTGTTGAGGCTGTTGAGGTAGGTGGGCATGCTATGGTAGCCCTTGTTGTTGTAGAGCACCTGAGGAAGGAACAGGGGCTCAGAGGAGCCGCCAAGTAGACAAGGACCAGACACCAGGTTCCTGGGAGGCAGCTCACCTGGGCCACCCCGCGCACTGCGATTTTCCGCACCATGGGTGGGGCCCGGGCACCAAACGAGGCTGGGATGGACTTCTGGATGTTGCCAAAGGTGATGGCGCCATACCTGCAGGCAGGCAGGTGGGAGAGGCAGTGAGGCCAGGTGAGCAGGGGCCAGGGCCCCTCACGCACGACCACCCCCATTCAACTCACCGGTGCAGCCGGAAGCGGTCAGAGGTGAAAAGCAGATACTCAGAGACATTGTGGCCTGTGATGTCCATCAGGATGTCACCTGTGACCACTCGCATCTGGGGCGGGTGCCCACCCACGCTGCTGGGGCAGGAGAAGCCAGTGCCCTGTGCAGAGCAGGTGCAGCGGACGGGCTCCCGCACGAGGCGTGGCAAGGAGGGTGCTGACGTCCACGTCTCTGTGGGTGCAACAGAGCATGGTGAGATGGAACCCTCCTGGCTCGCGCACCCTGCAGCCCCCCATGAACCCACACCTGGCCCAGTGGTGGGTGGTAGGGAGGTGTTCCAGGCTTGTAGCAGGTCTTCATCCAGGGACACAGGCGAGTCGGACGGGGCAGGCGAGGGAGGGGGTGGCACAAAGTTGGACAGTGGCAGCCCCTGTGTGAAGGACTCCAGGCACATGCTGTCGAAGAACCTGGCAGCCAGCACACGGGACTCCCCGCTGCTCAGGTTCAGTGTGGGCCCCAGTGAGCCGTTGGCAGGAGACTTGAGCACACAGGTGGCACCAATGCCTGAGGGCAGCCGGAACGTGCTAACCAGCTGCTGGGGACTGGCATCGGGGGACATCTGCAGACTAGGAAGGGCATAACAGTGTGAGGTGGGGGCCGCCTGTCTCTCCTCCCTCCCTTCCTTCCTCCCACGGTGGCATCCTGGGAGTGGCCTCACCGGTATTCCAGGCGCTCCTCATTGGCATAGGGAATGAAGTTGCCACGGGGCTGGGTGTAGTTGTGATACTGGGAGGGCGACAGGACCAGTGGGGGCAGGTCACCTGTGTGGGGAAGCAAGAACCCTAAGCAGGCCCCAAGGCCTTGGTGCCTTCCCAGTGCCCAGAGTGCCCAGGCTGTGGTCTTGGCCCCCAGGAGGCAGAACTTCTCCACAATTCCCCAGGTAAGATCCAGAGTGGGCAGGGGCCTCCTAGGAAGCTTAAAGGGGACAGAGCCAAGGACTCGCTGGGGCTGGATGCCAGTCATGCTCCCCCACCATGTGGCTCACCAGCTAGCCTTACCAATCTCAGGGACAGACAGGGCCACGGTCATGGCCACACAAACGAAGAAGGCAGGCAGCAGGATCTGTGAGCAGAGTGCTTTGGAGTTGCGGCGGGCACAGTGGAAGCGTTTGACCAGGAGCCCGTGGAACTGCCGCACCTTTAGCCACCAGCCCTCCAGCTTGCGGCTACCCTGGCCCACGCGCACCAGGGCCTCCGTCTCAGCCTCTGCATGGAGAGGGTGGCTCAGTGGGCAGCCTCACACCACCACACACCCACCCAGCCTCACCCAGCTGGCCCACCTTGCAAGCTGATGTTGTCTGGATCCTGTAGGTTGTCAAAGAGTGGCCGGTAGTCACCACAGGCATCAGTGTAGCCAGTTTCCTCATCGCCGCGGGCAGAGCCCACCGAAGACGCTGACTGCAGGGATGCCTGGGACTGGGTCAACTCTGCGCACTGGGTCAGGTTGTCAGACTGACTCTCCCCAGACGCTGGGGCCTCTGCTCCAGGCAGCACGTCCTTCCTGGACTCCTTCATGTCTGCAGGGCCAGAAGGGACAGCAGAGCTTGGGGGTGCTCAGGGCCACCCGGCCCTAGGCCCATCCCGTCCGCACACAGATCCAGGACCTGTGGCCACAATGCCCACCCTGGAGGGCCCGCCCAGGCCCGCATGCAGGTCCACGGGTGGAGGGCAGGCTGACCAGTGGCACCTGGGCCGCTCACCAGCCTCGCTGTTCTCCAGGGACTGGTCCTCCTCGGACACCTTGAGGAACACTTCCTCCAGGGTGGTGTCCATCAGCCCGAAGCTGCTCAGGTGCAGCGCATCTAGACTGTGCTCCAGGTGCTGCAGAAGGGCAGGGCGAGGCCAGCACATGCACACAGGGCAGAGGTGCGCCACCTCCTTCCCTGTCCTTGGCCCCTGTGTGTGGCTCCTGTACCTGGAAGAGGCGTTCAAAGGCCCCCTTCCTGGCCGCCTCGCTGGGCAGAATGTAGGAGAGCTCGGTGCTGGTGTCTGACACCAGCAAACAAGATGCCACATGCTTGCGGATGAACTGGGACACCTGGGGCTCTGAGCAGCTGCTCAACGGCACCCGACCTGGGGGGCTGGATGCCAGCCCTGGCTCTGGGAAGGGAGGAAGAGGAGAGAAGGACTTCACCAGGGGCCTGGGGAAGAGGAGCCCCCGATGGGAACTCAACCAGGTCAAGACAGGGGCATAGAAGGAGGGGGCCAGGCCCACCAGGGATCCCGGGTGCACGGAGCATGGGGGAGTGTTCACGCTCCACCCTGGGGTTCCAGGCAGGGGGTCCTGGGGTAGGGGTGGCTCAAGGCCAGCCTGGGCAGCCTCAGCACAGACCTGGAGGGGCCCCGGGCTCGGCAGGCCGCTTGACCAGTGTCAGGCGGTACCCGTCGCCGTAGGCGCCCTTGAGAAAGAGCGGGGAGCCACAGCACTTGAGCTTCCCATGAGAGATGATGGCAATGCGGTCCCCCAAGAGGTCGGCCTCATCCATGTGGTGGGTGGACAGGAGGATAGTGCGGCCTAGGGGACATCCAAATCCGAGGTCAGGGCTGGGGTGGGGCGGCCAGGGTGCCCGCACTGCCCAACCCAGACTAGCAGACCCTGTACCTGGCTTGTACTTCAGGATGAGGTCCCAGATGGCACGGCGGGCATAGGGGTCCACACCTGCTGTGGGCTCGTCCAGGATGATGGCACGGGAGCCACCCACAAAGGCAATGGCCACAGAGAGCTTGCGCTTCATGCCGCCTGACAGTGTCTGCACCAGCGAGTGCCGCTTGTTGGAGAGCTCCAGGTCCTCGATCATCCTGCGGTCAGTAGGAGGGCCACAGGCTGGAAGGCGACAAGATGACCACGAGAGCCCTGCCTCTGTCCCACCGTGTGATCTGAATTGGAACACTGTCTCCCAGCCTTGCTCCCCTCCCCATGTCCCATGACCCAGTCCCTCCTCTCAGTGGCCCCATCCCCCACCCCCATCTCCCTCCAGGTCCCAGCCCTGCCCCACAGCGGCCTGTGCCTCACCCCACACCCCACCCACTTGTCCATCTCCTTGTGGATCTCCCCCTGGGCCATGCTCTTGAGCCGTGAGTAGAACCAGAGGTGCTCCTCCACCGTGAGCCGGTCGAAGAGCACGTTGTGCTGTGGACACATGCCCAGGTTCTTGCGAATCTCATCCATCTCTGTGCGGATGTCATGCCCATAGATGGTGGCCGAACCCGAAGTGGGCGGGAACAGACCGGTCAGTATAGACCTAGGTGGGCAGGCAAGGTCAGGCCCCAGCCCTGCGGGCACCCCACCCTTCCTGCATGGGCGAAGGCACTGCCCCAGCCCTCACATAGTGGTGGTCTTGCCCGCGCCGTTGTGGCCTAGGAAAGAGACCACCTGGTTCTCGTACAGGTTGAGGCTCAGCTTGTTGAGAGCCAGTTTCTTGTCGTTCTTGTAGACCTTGGTGAGCTTGTCCACACAGACAACCAAGGGCAGGTGAGTGGGCTCCTCCTCCATGCCTCGAGTCTCCTCTGTGCAAGGCCGCAGGTTAGCAAAACACGGGCAGAGCTGAGGCAGCCCAGAACCTGGACCCAGCACCCACCCCAGCCAACACTCCAGCTTGGGCCTCACCGAAGCGCCAGCTCTCCATTGCACAGGCCTGGTCCTCCTCCATGATGCTGAGGCGGGGGGGACGCGCCCAGGGCCAGCTCCACTCCCATGCCTCTGTCCGCCCACTGCCCAGCCAGTAGGACTTCTGCAGTGGGAAGTACCAGGGCCGGGGCAGCCCGTACATGCCTGGGGGTCGGGGAGGGGAGGGGAGGCTGACCTAGGGCCTGGGGTGACTGTGCATCATGTGGGCCATGTGCCCACCCAAGGACTGCCCTGCTGCCTTCAGTAGGAAGCCCAGATGGCTGCCCATCACTGGCTGGGGACCCCGCCTTTAGCCTCTCCCTTGACCTTCCTCTGCCAGGTCAGTACCTGGGTGCACGGCCTCGATGTACCACGTGAGCACACCATAGACAACAGCGTCCACCATCAGCATGGTGACGGCGAGGAGCAGGTTGAAGTCATCTCCTTCCACGGGAGACTGGCTGAATGTGTGCCACTGGATGCCCACACCCGCCACCTCGTACAGTGCGAAGTACTTGGAGCCCAGGCCAAAGGCTGTTGTAGACATCAGGGACTGAGGGGATCGGTGGTGTCAGTGCAGGCTGGGGCCAGCCCACCTCACCCAGCCCTGCCGCCTGCCCTCAGCCCTCACCGCGATGCACTTTTCGAAGGCGGTGATCTTGTCGCGGGCCACCTCCTCTCGGATCGCCACATACATGTAGGGCACATAGCTCAGGAAGTAGATGATGCCACCGCAGGCCGATGCTAGCTTAGCCTTGGAGTACAGCACGGACACCAGGAAGCTGCAGCAGATGGACCCATGTGGCCATCACCACGGCTCCATGGGGTGTCCCCACGTCTCGGGAGCTCCCCCAGCTGCGCCAGGGCTCACCAGAACATGATGGTGGCTACCGCGTAGACAGCGAGGAAGAGCCAGATGATGAGCACGTGGCTGTGCATGAGCACCTGGCCGTACTTGAGGATGGCAGTGAGCGCAGTCACGGAGATGGACAGCTGCACGAAGCCTGTGATGAACCAGGCCACCCAGTGTACAGCGTTGTTGAGGCCCATGGTCTTCATCACCTGCAGGGGGTGGCGACAGGCAGGGCACCTTGGTGCAGGGGCCAGCAAGGACCCCTGGCCTGGGGGAGGGAGGTTGCCACTGCCACTCCAGGCCCCACCTCCTTCAGCCGGTGCTCCTTCTCTGCCACAATGTGCTGGATGGTCATGGCCACCGAGTATACCCAGGAGATCACCATGCACAGTGGCATCATGTGCTCGATGACAAACAGGAAGCTGGGGGGATGTGGGTATGAGGAGCTCAGCTCGGCCAAGCCAGCACCAGAGGCAAGGCCAGAGATGCGCCCCAGCCCCAGCAGCCTGCACTCACTCGTCCCTCGTGTAACAGGGGTAGGGGAACATCTGCACGTAGTTGCCCGGCTCCACGACGTCATGCCCCACAAAGGTGTTGATGATGGCCCGCTCCATCATGTCTGCATGGGGTGGGGGACAGTGCTCAGCGCCTGGCTGGCCCCTCCTGCCCCACCTGTGACCCAGCTGCACCCCTCACCCTGGATCCACACGAAGCCATAGAGGAAGTAGAAGCGGCCCCCGGTGTTGGGCCCCGGCCGCCAGTAGGCACGGCGGATCTCGTTGGTCTTCTCAGTGAAGCTGGAGTTCTGGCGGATCTTGTAGTGCACGTGGGGTGGGAGGGAGCCATCCTTCCGGGTCTGGAAGATGACACCTGGGGGTGGAGACTGGGGCGTTGCTAAGTGGGCTTGGTTTGAAGCTGGGAGTGGCTATACTGAAAATTGGGTGGGGCCGGGAAAAGTGAGGGCGGGCAGTATAGGAGAGAAAAGAGGGGAATGTGGGGCAAGGGCAGAGCGTGTCGAGGCTGGGGAGGACTAGGGGCAGGTGAACGGGGAAGGGACAAAGGGTGAGATGGCGAAAAGAGCCAGCCTGGCAGGAAGCAAGGCCAGAGACGTGTGTGGGGCAAGGAGCCCACGGGCAGGCACCAGCTCACTGGCAAACACGGTGACGTTGTCTTGGTAGGCCTGGTTCAGCGTGTAGTTGACAATGCTCTCCTCATCGGGAAAGCCCTTGAAGATGTCCACGCTCACCTGGGGGAGGGACATTGCTGCTGCCGCCTGGGCAGGTGCAGGGGTGGGGGCTTGGCTTCAGGGCCGTGGCCTGCCCCTCCCACAGAGATCTGCCCACCTTGGACATGAACTGGATCCAGCCGCAGGCAGCATTGTCGATTGTGTCCAGCTGCTGCAGGAGGGCTGTGCCATTGGGCAGCGAGAAGTTGTCCTGGCGCAAGGCAGGCGGCAGCTCCTCTAGGGACAGGTTCAGTGCCTCGGGGTGCAGCCGCAGATCTGCCACGTACTGGAGGTGCAGGGCCGGCTGAACTAGGGGTGCAGGGAGGGCCCACTGGCCGGGGGCAGGACCCTGGGCCGCGCTCAGAGCCCTCTCCCACCACCCCACCCCACTCCCACACCCCCTCGCCATGCTCCACACCTGCTGCAGCCAGTACAGGTGCTGTTGCAGCCGGCCCTGCTCCAGGAAACTACGAATCTCTGCCGAGATGTTGAGCCAGACCTGAGCGTAGTGAGTCACATTGCCCACAAATGCAAAAGTCTCGTTGGCCTGTGGAGGGGGACAGGGGAAGTGGGCTCCAGGCAGGACCCCAGTGGCGTGGGGGGTTCTGTGCTCCTTCACCTGCCCAAGGGGACTGGCTGGCCCCCAAACCACCAACTACTCTCCTGCTGAACTTCCGTCCAGAGGCTCCCCCCACCCTGCCTGTCACCCAGACCCCGACGTGGCTCACCAGTTGTGTTTTCCCAGCCCCTTCCTCCACAACCCTCCCAGTGTGCCCTTTGGGTGCCCTGATGCTCGGCTGTCATCTCCCATCCCCTTGTCCTAGGCATGATCCACTCTGAGGACTTGGCCCCACCCGTAGGCTGCCCCCTTCCAAGCCCATTTACAGCTTGGGCTTCCTCTATTCCAGACAGGACCTTCCTCCAAATCACCCTGCCCATGGCACACACCCCTCCCAGCAAACCTCCAGACACACCCTCTTACAGCAGCAGGGCACACCCCAGGGAGCTCCTCAAAGAAAGCCAGTCAGGAGCCTCTGCCCCTTGAGCCCTGGGGCTCCAGAGTCGCCACAGCAGAGGAAGCCACCCTCCCACGCCGATGCTACAGACCCACCTCTGTGCAGGGACCCCTGGCCTGCAGAGCGCCCCTCCAGGGCTATGGCTCTCGCACCTTGAGGATGACACGGTCTGCCTCCGAACCCACTGGTGCATACAGGATTTTGGGGTTGCTTGTCATGAGGTGCACAAGAAGGCCCAGGTTCCTCTGCTCCTTGCTCGTGAAGCCCAGGGAGCTCATGTTGCCCCTCCGCAGCGCCTCGGGCTCGATGGTGCTGGGGCAGGGGCAGGTGTCAGAGAAAGGCCAGGCTGCACGGAGGTCCGGGGGTGGGGCACCAGGGGACAGGTCCTTGTGTGGGGCCGTGCTTAGGTGTGGGTGGAGCTGAGACTGGCACAGAATGAACCCTCAAGGTGAGGGCTGCAGGTCAGAAGGGCATGGAGTCAGGCCCTCCTCCTGGTGACTCCCACCCCGCCGCGGACCTACCGGTTGTTGCCGCACAGGATGGGCTGCAGTCCGGCCCAGAGCTGCACAAAGGCAGAGCACTGGCCCTGCAACGCATCTGGGGAGGCTGGCGCTGAGGCGGCTGGGGCACCCTCCTCTGCGGTGGTGTTGGAGCCTGTGCCTGCTCCTGTCCCCGTGCCATTGGCTGCGCCACCTGGGCCACTGGCTGGAGCAATCGGGGCACGGCCAGTGCAGGCGCCCTGGGGGAGCAGCAGGGCCAGAGCGGACAGCCCGTCCACATCCTGCAGAACTTTCTGGGCATCCAGCAAGTCCCCTAAAAGCGCTTGCAGCCTCCGTGGGGGCGGTGTCTGCTGCGGGACATCGGAACCGTTGGGGGCATCCAGGCCCAGCTGTGGAGAGACAGGCATGGGGGGCAATGTAGGCTGCAGGAAGCGAGGGCTTGGTGGGGGAGCTGCAGGTGGTGACCAAAGTCAGGGTGGAAACCAGCTGGGAAGAAGGGATGAGGGGAGCTTGGCCAGGGGCTGGACATGTGGACCAGGTGACAGGTGGGCAGGGACACAAGTTGCTGGCAGGCACTGGGTACCCACCCACAGGACCTCCTTGTGCCTGGGACCCACGGGCTCCTCCAGCCTGGCTCTGGCAGGCAGGGGCTTACCTGCTGAGCAATCTTGGCCATATCCAGCTGGTTCTGGAGCTCTGTGGCCAGTCCAGCAAAGCGCTGGGCACGCACCCCAACCTGCCCGCTGCAGACAGCATCCCGGTAGCCCTGCAGGGCCACCTGCTGCCCCTCAGGCATGGTGAGGATTCGGCCCAGGTCCCCAGAGCCTGGGGTACATGTGAGCCGTTCCAGGAGGGTAGGGGTCAGCAGCAGCTCCTGGGGATGGGCACAGGGGACAGCTGAGGTCAGGCCAGTGAGGGCCCCCCCCAACCCCAAAGCCAGCCTGGGGGCTGCTGGGTTCCACAGCACAAAGAGCACTCAAGACACCATCACGCCATGATTCCCATGCCAGCCACCAACTCTCAAGAGGAGCTCCACCAAGGAAGAGGGTCTCCAGGAGGGAGCCCTGCTGGAGGCAGGTGGTGCACCTACACCTACGGACAAACCTCTCACCTCCATCTGGAGCAGGGGCCTGCTGCCCAAGTGGCTCCAAGGCTCCTGGCCTCTGGGGAAGCCTGACTCCCTGTCCAGGGTGGGCAAAGTACCAAACAGCAGGCGGTGGACCTGGTGGGGGGGCAGGGCTCAGCCAGGAGGGTTCCAGAGCCCTTGTTCCCCTCTGCCGTAACCAGGGGCACAGGGAAGGCAGGGGCCATGCACAGCCCACCTCACCTCGGGTGGGTCCACTCCGGCAGTCAGGAGGGCCTGCGCTGTGCTGTTGGGCAGCGACAGGTTCTGCGTCAGGAAGCGCCAGAGCTCCTGTGGGTCCCTGGCCACAGAGTCCAGAGAGAAGGGTGCTGGAAGGCAGAAGGAGGGGGCTGAAGACTGCTTCTAACCTCAGAGAGGGGACCCCAGCACCAAAACTGTCAAGCAGCTCAACCAGGGCTGCCCTGAGCCCACCTGCAGATCCGTCCAGGCGGCTCTCCCAGGTGCCTGGGCCTGAGCTGAGGGCTTCCAGGTGCTGGCGCAGGGCCTCGAGCTCCGAGCCCAGGCTGGGCCTTGCAGGGTCGAATAGGTTGCCCTCCTCCACCACACGGCTGAGGCGCTCCAGCAGCTGGGTAACCCTGTACCACCACAGCTGTCACCCACTCAGAGGGGCAGGGGGCAGGGTGGTCAGCTCCAGGGGGCAGGAGCAGGCACTCACGTGGAGTTGGCATACTGCAGAAAGCCGAACTCGTCCCGCTGGCCATCTGGGCACAGTGACTGCATGACCGGCAGGATGCCAGCTGATGTCAGGGGAGCAGCCGTGTAGAAGGCTGAAGGGGTGGGGAGAGGAATGGGGGAGGGACAGAGGCCGAGGGGAGAGTTAGACAAAATCAGGAAAGAAACACAGCTTCAGGGAGGAGACAAGGGTGAGGATAGAGCACCTGAGCCCCAGTTGTGCTGAGGCCAAGAGTTCTGGTGCACACGACTCTAGTAGGTCAGAGTTCAAAGGCCACCTGCCACCCCTTCCCCCGGAACCCCTGAGCATCACTCTCCCCTCAGTCAGTGCAGGACCGAAATGCCCTGACACCACCCCGAAAAAAAAATTCAGGTGTGGCATTGCCCACATAGCCCAGCGGAGCACATGGGGACCCTTGCTGGGCAGTGACCTCTGACCTCTTGGGTCACTGGTTAGCAGAGCGAGTACAGGAGCCTGCAGGAATCCAAAGGGAGAATACCCAGGCTGACCTAGCCCAGGCTACCTCAGATACTCCCTTCCCGAGAAGACAAGGCCAGATGAACTGGTGGGGAGATGCCCCCGTGGCTTGAGCAGGGCACCAGCTGTGGCCAGGTGGCCTGGCCCTCACTGCCCACACCCTTCCATGATCACCTCCCACCCCTGGTTGTGAGCTGGCCACTCCTGGCCACAGGCAGGGGGCTCTGCAGGACCCTGCCAGGCAGGCGGGGAGGGCTGTTAATGCAAGCGGAAGGGATGCTCAAGCCACACCAGGAGGCCCTCTCAGGCCATCCTACAGCTGCCGCCTGGCCAGCAAGGAGGCAGCCACTCACTTACACACTGCATGCAGGCCGGCCGAGGAGGACAAGAGACCATGCGGGGTGGGGATGGGTCAAAACAAAAGAAAGGAGACCAGTGAGTGCCGAGCTTGCTAGGGACAGGCGCCAGCATCACACCTGGCCTCCGTGGCCAGCCACAACCTCCACAGCCATTTGGGAGATGTGGCCGGGACTACGTGGCGAACAGGCACGTGCACCACGCCCGGGGAAGTCACAGGACTGGGTCACACGATGCCCCTCCCGCCAGCCCAGTCCTGGCGGCTGCCACCTCACCTTCCTTCACAGAGATGGTAGGCTTCTTCTGCCGCAGCCCCAGGAGGATGAAGAAGAGGACAAGCGGGATGAAGATCTCAAAGGCCAGGACCCACTGGAAAAGGGGGGCCAAGTGACGCCACTGTGCAGGCACCGCACGTGCACTGGCCTCAGCCCTCCCTGAGCCCACAGCGCCAGCCTCGCCCAGGCCACAGGCCCCAGGGGCCAGGGACGGCCAGCACAGGCCCTGCAGGTCAGCCAAGGTCCCTTCCAGGGCATCAAGAAGGCGAGCACTGTCTGTGCCACCAGATCAGGTCTCCTGTCCCCCAGCCCAGATTCTGCTGGCCGCAGTGGGAACCACCCGCCCTCTGAGGAGCCTCAGGGCCAGCAGAGATGAACCAACCAACTCGGTCCACCCTGACCTGTGCATCTGCCAGCTTGTCCCCTTTCCGCCTGCTCAGCCACAGGGACAGAACCCTGGCGCCATCTTAGCTACACGCAGCCCACATGCCTGCAGCTGCCACACACCTCCAGGCCCACCCTCCTCCCCACTGTGGCATCCATTCGGTCCCCCGAAAGGGTCTGGGGGAGATGAGGCCTGGTGCATGCAGGCCCAGCCTGAGCCCGGGCCCTGAGCCTCCAGGAGGACCTGGTCCACAAGGCTGAGGTGCCTTTCTCTGTCCCTCCACCTCTGCCACCTGGGGCTGGGCTGCAAGGTGGGTCCGGTGGAAAGAAATGCTGGAGACCAGGGCCAGGCTTCCTCCCTGGAAAGGGAAAGACTCCTCGCGCCAGATCCACCTTCAGTCCAGGGCAGAAGGCCTTCCACGCTCTGGGGGAGCCATACAGACCAGCCCCCCAACCCAACCCACAGGCAAGGGGCCCCACAGGTCTTAGAGGCACTGGGTTCCCTCTACCCTTACCCCACCCAAAATGGACCCCGGCAGTGCACTGCGTGCCACTCGAGCCCTGTCCCAGCTGTGTCCACTGTACTCTGACAATAGGGCTCTGTGATCCGGAACACCATGCTGTGTGTCTGCACCCCACGCCCGCCCCAGCCCGTGCCAGCCTCCACCCCCTTCCCAGCCAGCACCCAGCCGGGGCCAGCGAGGAGGTGCTGTGGGCACCCCAGGGTTATAGGACCAGCACAGGCCACATGCACCCGGGGCGAGGGCAGCCAGAGGCAGGGTCCCACCGGGTGCCACCCTGCCCACGCTACCCTGCCACTGGGCAGCTCCACCACTGTAACTGCAGCAACAGGCCTGGCTGCTCCCCATCGCCATAGCAACAGCCGAGCCTGAGCTGCAGGAGGGGGAGGAGAGCCTGTTGGCGGGCAGCGGGCGGGCAGCCACAGGGGCATCTGGTTACAGTCAGGCGGCACAGGTCTGGCACCACCTGGGGGCCCCACTTGGGTACCTACAGGTGGCCCGGCCTCCATCCCTTAACACCAGCCCTGTGCTCCCTTGTCACGCCAAGCCCGGGATGCTCCCCTAGGCCTGCGCCGCCCCTGTAATCTGAGTCTTCCATCCAGGGGGAACACCAGTAAGACCTGCACCCAGGCTACTCAGTGACAATAACCCTGTCACCCCACCACTGTCAGCCTGTGGCCCCAGCACAGACCCGGGTCTGGCTACCTAAAAGGGGACAGACTACCGTCACAGACAGGGAAACAAGAATGGCACTTGGGAGGAGGAATACAGGGCAGAGGTCCTGGGTTCTGCCCCTCCCCACACTGAACTGGGAACAGCTGCATCCTTGCCTCTAGCGTGGCACATGGCAGGAAGGGCAAAGCCTCCGCTCACCCAGGTCCTGCCCTACAGCCCAGCTCCAAAGCCCAGGACCTGCCTGGAAAGAGGGATCCAGCCAGCCCAGCCCCAGCAAGGACTTGGTCCTCCCTCACTGCAGCCATGCTCGGCCCAAGACATTGACAGCGACCTGAGTGCCTGGAAAGGTCCTGGGTGCAGCCCAACCCAGCAGGCCAGGCCACTCCTGGAAAGGATAACAGGCACAGGTGCCCACAGGCCACTGCTCCCTTCCCTGAGCCTTGGGGTGTCCACTTCGCGCAAGGGCCACACTGCAGCCTCTGCTCCCTGATCTGAGGGCCCTCCCCAATAAGCACCCGCCTGGGGCTAATTCCGGGCTGCCTTATGGGCCACCCTGCAGTCTCCAAGGACCCAGCAGTTGGAGCCGCAGACCTGGTCTTCAAGACTTCTTGCCACTTGGCCCTGGGCACTGGGACAGGGAGCACCCCAAGCCCGGCTCCCTGCCAGGGCCAGGTGAGCAAGGGAACCTTGTCAGGCCGTGATGATGACGGCCGCACCTTCCTGCTGCCCCAGGTCTCTGCTGTGGACTTTGAAGTCCTTTCCAAAGAGGAGCCCAGGCCGCAGCAGGAGTGGCCCGAGGGGGCCCTCCCCAGCTCCTGGCGTTGTGCACCCTGCCCTGAGGAAATCCCAAGGGCCCTCACAGACGCAGGCTGGCCCAGGCCTCTCCAGTCTCCCGAAGCCAGAGCAGGGAGGACAAGCAGATGCCGGTGTGACATCCGTGCCCCCAGCCTTCTCCCACCTGGGACTCTTCCCCTGACAGCGCTTGTGTCCTGTGCGCTCTGGGCCCAGTGCCGGGTGCCTGGGGTGACCGCCACCGCAGCAGGACCCGGGCCCTGGAGAGACCAGGGGTCAGGAAGTGGATCTGCCTGGGGACGACTGGCCCCAAAGGACAAAAGGGTGCCGGCCGAGGCTGGCGCAAGGACATCAGGGTGGTGAGAAAGCCGGAGCCAGGGCTGCAGACGTGCCAGGAGGGGGAGGATGGGGCGGAGGAGGGCGGAGGAGGGCGGAGGAGGACGGAGGAGGAGGCCGGTGGAGGAGCGCGGCGCGGACCAGCTGGGCCCAAGGGCAGCACGGCGGGGAAGGGAGGCCGGGTGCCCGCAGCGCTCGGGCTCAGGGCCCTGGCCTCCTCGGAGCGGGGTGTGGGAACGGGCCCTGCCCGCTGCCTCCCGCGAGCCGCAGTCCGGGCCCCACCCGCGGCGGCCCGTGACTCAGCCGCGCGGCGCGGGTGTCGGCAGGGGGCGGGGACCCTCGGCCGGGCGCGGGGCGCGGGGCGCGGGGCGCGGGGCGCGGGGCGCGGGGCGCGGGGCGCGGGGCGCGGGGCGCGGGGCGCGGGGCGCGGGGCGCGGGGCGCGGGGCGGGGTCGGTGCCGCACGTGCGCGGGGGGCGCGGGCGGGCCTGGCGGGGCTCACCGGGCTCCGGCGCTTGAGCGTCACGTTCTTCCAGAGCAGCAGCTGCAGCTGGTGCAGGAAGCCCATGGCGGGCTCTCGCGCCTGGCGCCGCGGCCGCTCCTCTGCGCGCCCCGCCGGGCCCCGCCGCCCGCCGCGCCGCTCGGCATCGCCCGCGCGGGACCGGGGCGGGGCGTCGGGACCAGCGCCGGCCCGCCCCCCGCCGTCGGCCCGCACCGCCCCCGCTTAAAGGCGCCGCCCGCGTTTGCGCCCGAGCCCGCCAGGGGGCGCCCGGCCCGCGCGCCGGGCCCGCTGGCTGTTTTCTGGACTTGGTGTCCGCGCGCCCCGCGCTTCTCCGGACCCCGGCTCTGCGCCGTGCCTCCCCCGTCGGGCGTCTCCCTGCCCCGGAGCGACCTGCGGGGACGCTGGGTGGTGGGCTGGCCGCCCCCTTCACCCTCGCTAGCCCGGTCTCCTCGCACGTGTGAACTGTGGGACCAGGCCCGTGCCCGCCAACTGGCCCTCCATCGTGGGACCGCTGAGACTCCCTACGGGCTGTCTGTGTTCCTTGCAAATGGGCCACTTGGTGACCAAGTGACGCTGATTTCCTAAGGGATTTAGGAAAGACGGGTGGGAAGCTGGATTTGTGACCCGCAGGTCCCGGGGCGCAGAGCGCAAGCGCACACTCGGGACCAGGACATTATCCAACCAGGTTTCCCACGAGGACCTTCGGGGTTTTGTTGCTGTTTTGGGGGTGCTGAAGACTGAGCCCGGGGCCTTGAAAATGCTACACAAGATCTCTACCACGGAGCTACGTCCCCAAGCCTTGTTTTTGCTTTTAAAACTGGGTCTCGTTATGTTGTCCAGGCTGGTCTCTAACTCTTGGATTCAAGCGGTCTTCCCACCTCACCTTCCAGAGAGCTGGGATCACAGGTGCCAGTGCCACCGTGCCAGCTGCCCACAAGGAGTTTTAACTGGTGGCTTGAAAGCAGGCAGGCCTGAGTCACATGGGTCCTGCTGCATCTAAGAGAGGTCCTAGCAGGTCCCTACACAGCTCAGGTAGGTGTGGGTGGCTGTGGGGCGTGTACAGCAGCTGGATCCAGTCGTCCCGTGGAGAGGTGGTTGCCCAGCACACAGGTGAGGTGCATGAGGAGAAACTGGAGGTAGGACTGGAACTGGAGTCCAGCTTTTGCTCTGATAAAGTTAAATTCGTACTCAAATTCTTGGTCTTGGGCCAGTGGTTAGAGTGTTTGCCTCGCAAGCGCAAGGTCCTGAGTTCGATCCCTGGTACCAAAAAAATCAAATTCTTGGTCTCGCTATGTAGTTCAGGCTGGTCTTGAACTCACTGTGTAGCCCAAGCTGGCCTCAGACTCACAGTGTTCCTCTTGCCTCAACCTCCCAAGTGCTGGGATTACAGGCATGTGCCACCATGCTTAGGCAGGAGGATTGCAGCGAGTTTGAGACCAGCCTATAATGCCTAGAGAGACCCTGACTCAAAAAAGAAAAAAAGAAAGAAAAAAAATTCACTGCAGGCCTGCACTCTAGAACTCTGCCCAGGCTGCCACCCCCTGACGGTGGAGGTGAAGGGGCTGCTGACCCAGAAACTACAAGTCAGGGTGCTTGGGGACACAGGCTACCCTTCTGTTTCCGGGGTGAACCCAGCCTCTGCACAGGGAGCCTGGTGTCCAGTCCCCTCCACAGAGGTGGCCGGGCACTTGCTGGACAGAAGCCCAGGCTGGGACACACTCCAGTACGGTGTCAGGTGTGCGGGATGGGGAGGTTTTGGTTGCTGCAGGGCCAGGTCCTCCTGGAGGCCAGCAGTGCCAGCAGGGGCCAGCAGGGGGCAGCAGAGGACAAGCTGTCCCAGAGAGGGGCCGGCCCTGCGTGTGGGTGGTGGCAACCCGCTCCTTACCAGCCACTTCTTCCCCACTTGTGACCCAGAGGGTGAAGCTGTGGGTGTCTTACTTGGAATGCATGGAGAGCGCACCCGGGAAGTGTATGAGAGTCTGTGGGCCGGCAGCTGTCCATCCCGCCCAGCTCCTCTGCAGGGGGAGGTGACCCCATACCAGCCTCAGAACATTTCCCTCTCCCCTGTGAGCCCATGAGGCCGGGGCTGGGGCCAGGCCGGAAGACCTGGCAGGCCTTTCCCACAAGCCGTGGGGGAGGGGGGCTTCCTGCTCACCCGTCATCCCCCACCCAGGAGCCTTATCAGCAGCTCTGCTCACCACTGGCCTTTCCTCCTCTGCCCCACTGCCCACTTGCCACAGCAGCCCAAGTCCCACCTTCCATGCCGCCCGTGCAGGCAACAGCCCCAGAAAGACTCCAAATCACAAATCAGGCCCTGTCACACTGAGGTGGTCTCTGGCTTGGGCCCCATGAGATGGGCACCTGAAGCCCCAGCAGGGCTTCAGCAGGAGTTCCTGCTCTGCTTGTCCTTGGGGGCCAGAGAAGGTGCTGTGAGCTGCCACTTAGTAGAGCATGGCAGAGGCAGGAGATGGTGCAGGGTTACAGCGGCCTTGACAAGACACTGCCTCCCAAGAGAGTCACAGTCATGTCTTTATTGTCCATGCCTCCCTCCCTGGACCAGCTGTGGCTCACTCGTGGGGTCTGTGGACAGAGGGGAGCCGGGACACCTTGGTTATGGAGGTTCACAGGGTCCAGGTTTGGACCCCACAAACCACAAACCCCGATGTCCCTGGTCCCAAGGGCCCTGCCCCCACCTTCCTCCAAGAAGCCTGCGCACCCTGAGTTTGCTCTGGGCAGAGAGGGGGTCCTAAGCCCCTTTCCTCTTTGGTCAGCCTGAGCAACAGCCCCCTGAGGCCTGCCTCTCCAAGTGACCCCTGAAGCCCACGCACCTCCCACAGCCTCCCTCCTCCTGGCTTCCTGGTCTGTGACCCTGGCTTGCCCCAAGGTGACCCATGAAGCCGGATGCTGCCGGTTTGGTTGCAACATCCAGCCTTGCCGCCCACCCGGCCTCCCCTGCCAACAGCAGGTGCTCAGGTCTGGAACCAGCCCTCCAGGTCCTCGTAGACTTGGCCTTGGGGCAGGTAGGGGTAGCGGGCACAGATGGTGCAGAAGCGCTCTCGCCAGTCATTGAGCAGCCGTACACGCAGTCGGTCACGCCAGGCAAAGAAGCCTCGGTATTGGCTCTCGTTCATGCCAGTGAGGAAAGTAGCAAGCTCTCGGGCAGAGCCAAAGTCGTCCACGTGCACAAAGGTGTCAGGGGGCACAAAGGCCTCATAGGTGGCTCGTGGGGGCCCCAGCACCACAGGCACAGCCCCGGCCACCAGTGCATTGCGCCAGAACTTCTCTGTGATGTAGTCTCGGTGCTGAGAGTTCTCAAAGGACAGGTAGAAGCGGTACCGGGCCACAGTGGGCACCAGGCAGTTAGTACACAGTGGCCGCCCGCTGGCACGGCCAAACACGTCCACCTGCAGGTGCGGCGCCAGCTGCCGGTACAGCCGGGCACGCTGCTGCCGTTCCTGGAAATTGCTGACCACCCAGACGGCCAACTTGCTTTTGGCTGGCAGTGGGGGTGCAGGGCCCAAGCGGGGCTCCAGGCAGCCGTAGGGCACAAAGATGTCTGAGTCGCTCCGGTAGCTCAGCACCCAGTTGAAGATGCCGCGGAAGCGATGGAGCCCGTGTGTGTGGCTGGGAGATTCCATGGAGGCCCAGACCCAGGGCTGCCCATGTGGCCGCTGGGCCAGGGGAAGGTGGGCCTGCCGGGTCTGCAGCTCGCGGTGGTGGAAGACCACCACATCAGCGCTGGCTAGCAGGCTTCGGTTAGTGCTCAGAAGGCAGTGGGCCACACCATAGTGGGCACAGGTGTCACCCGGCAGCTGTGGAGGCTGGTCTGTGAAGGGCCAGTGCCAGATGAGGATGGTGACCACTGGCTGGGGTGCGGGAGCACCCGCGGGGGCTGGTCCCAGCAACCGCAGGAGCCAGAGAGCTGAGAGCATGGCCCCTGCTGCCAGACTTCCCCAGGCCCGAATACTCCAGGTAGGGCCTCGCCCTGCAGCAGGACAGGGAGACAGTCTCACCCCCAAGCTCGGGGACATGCACAGGTCCCCATGCCCTACCACCCCCATCCTCCTGGAGGCCCAGGCACTCACCAGTATTAGTCATCCAGAGCCTCCTGGAATCAGTCACCCCAAAAATCCGAGACTCTCAAATCACAGCAGCTGCCCTGACAGCAGCACACTGAAATCACGGCTGCACTCACACGCAGCCGTTGTTTGGAAGCCCTCTTTTTTCATCTGCCCAAGGTGCAGGCAGCCGGAGCAGGGGGAGGCTTCCCACTGCAGCCCCGCCCTGCCCACCCCCCGCCCCTCCAGCCGCCAGGACTGGGGTTGGCAACACGAAGAGCCTCAAGTCAGGCCCCCCCGACCCACCCCTGCCAGGCTGCACATAGGCCCAGAGATGACCGGATGGGCATGAGGAGGAGGAGAAGAAAGGGGCCCACTTGCTCCAGGTGCCTGTGTGAGCACCTCAAGTGGCGGCCCCTTCTCAGATGGGCACCCCAGCCACCGCCTGCACAAGCCCTGGCGCCCTTTGAGAGCAGGTGCACTTCCCTAGGAGGCGCAGCCCCTCCCTGTGGCATCACCCACTTCCCCCGCTCTCACCCTCTGCCGGCCGTGGTCTCCCAGACCCTCTGGTGACACAGATGTGTGTGCTCAGCGACTTCAGGAGGCTGAGGTTTCTCATTAGGCCACCCCACCCTACCCTGTCGCCTGGAGGAACCGCCTTGGCCCTGGATCCAGATTCAGGGGCTGGGAGCACCATGGGGTCCTCGGAGAGCCCAGCCATGCTGGGTGGCACGCAGCAGCAGGAGGGACCAGGTCCACTGTGCCCTCCCTGCTGAGGGGCTGCTGTGCCTGCTGATGCCTGGGCTGCAGGTCGGGCCCCAAGTCCTGGGTGGGCTGAGAAGGGCTCTACTCACTCACTTCCTCCTCGCTGCCCCAGGAAGGGGCTTTCCACGGTGGAAAGGGAAGGAGTCGTCCTGTCCCTGACACTGATGGGCAAGGGGCTGGCATCCGGGCCGGGACAGGAAGGCTGTGTGCAGACCGAGGTCCCCTCTCCAGCCAGCCTGCTGGCCAGGCTGATGTGGGGGGCAAGTTCCTTCCCCTGTTACCCAGCCCCTTGGAGCTGGAGATGCAGCAGGCTGGGCCGGCCTGGGTGGCCCTCTCGGTCACCCCATGCTCAGCCCACCCCCCGCCCCCCAGCTGTGGTGCTGCCCAGCCACCTCCTGGGCTGCAGCCCGGGCCCGCATGTGACCCAGGCACGGCCATGCCTGGGTCGCGTGCAGAGCCTGAGCGCCCAGACCAGCGTCCCAGAAGGGGCGGCGGCAGCAGGCCGTCACCGGGGTTGCAGCCCCAGCTCCATCTCGGGGGCCCCGTGTCACCCCAGGGCCCCCTGAGCTGCTGGCCTTCCTCAGCTACGGCCGCACAGGAAGACGAGACTGCAGTTGGGACAGGAACTGGGCGGCTGGTGGCAGAGCACGGTGGGGCACAGGCAAGCCCTGGAGCAGTGACAGTTGCAGCACCCCACACCCTGCGGCTCGCCCGGTTTCCAGGTTGCGGTGGGAAACTTGTGCAACGGCAAGGCGGGCCAGTGGCCGCAGAATGGTCAGGAGCCTACCCGCCAGCCCTGGGGGGCTCTGCTCCCAGAGGGCCAGAGAGTGGGCAGCCGTGCCTGCCCCTGCTCTGCCAGCCACCCCTTGTCTGGGGAGATGCCCGTGGGACACCTGTGTCTGTGGCCCCTCCCCTGGCATCTCTCCCCACAGGGGACCCCAGGGGAGACACACCCTGGCTTTACCACACTCCTCTCCCTGCGAGGCCCCCCTGCCTGCCAGCCCAGGGCCATGGCTTCTGGTTGCCAGAGCTGCTGTCCTTCCTGTTTGTGCTGCCAGGCTGCGAGGGCCCTGCCACGGCCTCGCCCACGCCCACAGCTGGCTCCCTTCCTGGGTGGACTCGAAGAAGCCACCCCTCCCTCCACCATGGTTCTGCCAAGCTGCTACCCAGTTTAGGTTGGCGCCCCGTGAGTGGGAACCTGGTAGCCCCGAAATGGGTCAGAAAAACAAGGGAGTGAAAGAATTGCCTCAGGGAAAACTGGGGGCCCCAACCTGCCACCTCCTGACTCCTGATCTGCCTAGGCTCTCAAAGACACCAGTGGGAACCCAACCCCAGCTCAGCAGCCCAGCCACTGGCAGAGTCGAGACCACGCACTCTGCCTAGCCAGGCCCTCCTGGCTGCTCCAGGATCCCAGAGGGGAGTACACCTGGCTGAGCCCAAGGGCAGCCCAAGGGCTACAGACTGCTACCACTGGCACACAGCAGCACCTGGGCTGGCAGAAGGGTGAGGGACCCTCTCCAGCCAGAGAGCCAGGCAGGGCCTGTGCTGAGCTGGGAGATGCCCAACCTGGGCCACGAGGGCCCCCTGGTGGCTGTGCCCCAAAACTGCTCGCTCCTGCTAAGCGGCGGGCCAGCGAACGCTATTTGCTGGGTGGGGCTGGGCCCGCCTTTGGGAAGGTGGGTGGACGGAGAGATGGAGCCTCAGGTGGCCTGGGGAAGCCCACTGGCCAGGCAGGAGGGCAGCCCTTCTGGGCCACCAGGGGTGTGATGCTAGGGCCCTGCAGTGCAGGGCTGAGGCAGGCCTAGCTCCCTTCCATCAAGCCCAGAGTCAGGGAGCACGTGCTCACCCTTGACAGCTGCAGTACTTGGGCCAGCTCCAGGATCTGCAGTAGGCTAGCTCTCCAGGGACCCATGAGGCACACCCCAGCTTTGCATGTCCTTTTCCATTCCGCACCAAGACTAGCTCCCCTGGGCCACGTGGCTGGCAGGAGGCTGCAGCTGGGCAGCAGCCCTGGGGATCTAAGATGCATGGGAGGACACCACCTCCCAGGCTCTGAGGCTAGGGTCCCGCAGTGCAGCACCTTCTGGGCCATGTGTGGTCTTTCGCTACAGGTGTGCTGAGTAGGGCACATCAGGCCTGCACTGGGCTGGGGTCATTGCCCACAGCACTGTGCTCAGGGAGGCACTGGGCGGGTTCCATCAGGGCACTGGAGCACGAATGTGTCACACTAGGCTTGCTGGGCCTGCAGAAGGCTGGAGGGTGAGGGGGGCTCAGGGCCCAAACAGGGCACTGGGGGCTGAGGTGAGACTAGCCTCTTGCTGCTGCTGGGGAAGAGGACCCCTCCCGGCATACCACCAACAGCTGAGCCGCACGGGCCCTGCAGCTGAGTGGGCCGGGGAGGCCTCTGCCCACTTCTCCAGCCCCAGCCCACAGCTGCTAGCAGGAGGGACCCTCCAACAAGGCCTCTGAGCATGAGCAGCAGGCATCCTCAGGACTGACTGTGGACTCCCCAAAAAGCCAAGAAGATGGAATGAGGCAGGAGGCAAGTGTGGTGGTGCACATCTGTAATACAGCACTCAGGAGCCTGAGGCAGGAGGATCACCATGAGTTTGAGGCCAGCCTGGGCTACATAGTGAGTTCAAGGCCAGCTTGAATTACTTAGCAAGACCCTGTCTCAACTCCCCCCCCCAAAAAATCATAATAAACATTAAGAAAATGGGCTGGGAATGTGGCTCAGTACAAAGGCCTTGGGTTTAAGCCCCAGTACTGCTAAATAAGTAAATAAAATTAAAAGAAAAAGATGAGATGAGGCAGGTGGCTGCTCTGGACCCCCGGTGGCCAGCAGGGTCAGCAGGGCTGGCAGCCAAGTGTCAGCCTCCTTGCTCTGAGACTGGACTCCAGGGAGCCCCTGGCCCAAGTGCTGCAAGCTCTGCCTTCCAGGCAGCCTGCTGAGCATCAGGCACTCTGCACCTTGGAGGAAGGGCCCAGTCTCTCTGCACTCAGCTTCTCCGTGTCATCGCCCCGACTGCCCAGGTAAATGACACTGGACATGCATGTGCCATGCTTGTGCTCAGTGCTTGCCCTGCCCCGCCTCCCACAGTAGTGCCCAGAGGGAAACTGAGGATCCCAGCCAAGAACAAGCTTATAGTCACAGTTCACTGTATGTGCAGGGTGAGCATGAAGGTGTTTCCTGATCTGGGGTGCTCTGGGCCCCAAATTATACTGCTTGGGACAAACCAGTGACCCTAAACAGGAGTGACCCCATTCCTGCCAGCTGCCCCCCAACTCTTTTTTTGGTGGGGGGTGCTGGGGATCGAACTCACAGCCTTGTGCTTGCTAGGCAAGCGCTCTACCACTGAGCTGAATCCTCAACCCCACCCACCCACTCTTGAGGGCACTGCTGCTCTTGAATTGGCTCCTCTCCTCTCAGGGCTGTCCAGGAGCTGGACCCACCCCTTCCCAACCACTGGGGGGCTCTGAAGGCCCCTCATTTGGCCGCATTCAGCTGAGTCCAGCCACATTCCCAGCACTGAGGGTCCTGAGTTAGCCCGGAGACTGTCCCCCAGTCTCCTCTACCTCACCTCTACCTGGCACACGCTGCTAAATACTGCAGGATCCTAGGTGGATGGCAGGCGGGATGGAGATACTGGGTGCCGTATTCAGGTGTAAGTGGGCTGCCCCCTCTCCCAGCCCTGTTTATCCCACAGATGGGGTCTTCCAGGTCAGCGCCTGGACCTACACTGTACCCTCCCCTCCCCCATGGCAAGGCAGAAGTGTGGGCAGGGAAAGGCTCACTGAAGAGGGTCAGGGTGTCCTGTGTCCTGCTCTCTCCTCAGCCACCCCTCTCTCTGGGGCCCAGGAAGAGATCTCAGAACCCCACTTGGGGTCCCAATGTGGGGAGAGGTGGCTGAGGATTAACCGAGCCTCCAACACAGCCAAGACCACAGGCATGAAAGGTACTTTAATTGGCCTTTGTCTCCAGAATTCCCCACCTGTGCCTGGGCTCTGGGGTTCTCCCTGCTCCTTCCAGTTTGGGGGTTCAGACCAGACAGGGGAGATGCAAGGGGACCAAGGTCTCCCGGCATATGGTGGGACTCTCTCTGGCAGGGGCCCTGTGCCGGTGCCAGCCACACACTGGCATGGTCAGCAGTATTCTTTCCCAGGCTCCTGCCACCGTGGGCATCAGTGAGCAAGCAGCAGGCAGGGCCTTGGTCACTGCAGTGGGGGCGGCGAGCAGGGTCCCGGTGGGGGTCCCGGCAGGGAGGCGTGGTCAAACAGTGGGTTGCGCACCTCCATCTCCCCGGTCTGTGAAGGCAGCACCAGTCAGACCTAGACTGGGAGATGCCTGCTGGGGAGCCCCCACCCCTACTGGGGAGCTCCCCGTGTGCCTACCGGTGCAAGGCCTGGACACTCATACACTGTGAAGTCACCGTCTTCATTCTCCTCGTCTGAGGAGACTGACTCCAGCTCCTTGGGGGGCTCCTTGTGCCTGGGTGAGGGCAGGATCGCTGGGTTCTCCAAACACCCATCAGGGACCAAGGTGAGCACTCAGTGCACCCCTGCCCTGGTGGGGGTGGGGGCGGGAGATAGGGACTGTGGGCGGACATGGGGCAGGGGCGCGGGCTGGGTCCAGGCAAGCGGTGGGGTGGTGCCCACATCTGCAGGCTGGGGTGGGGTGAGGTGCTCACCGCTCTAGGCATAGCATTTGCTGCCTCTGGTGCTGGTAGTGGTACATCTCTGCACTGTGTGCCAGCCGCTGGTCCCCAGGCTGTGTGGACACAGGGAAGGGTAAAGAGGAGGCAGGTGGCGGCTGAGGTCAGGAAGTGTGCACGGGACAGCAGGGCAAGGCCAGAGGCTGGAAAGGTGCAGCTGGAAGGGGACACAGGCGGAGGCTGTGGGGAGTGGCCACAGGCTAGGGGCCAAGGCCGGGAGCAGCCCACACACCGAGATCTGAGGTGTCCTGGGTGAGCCGGGCACCTCTGCAGCTGCGTAGTCGGCCTTCTGGGTCAGGCGGATCTCTCGCTGTAGCCTGTGGGAGGTGGCGCTGAGACCACTGTCTGAGGGTGCCACCTCCCCGCCCCCGGCCTGTCCCCGCCCCTGCCTGTGCCGCCGCCTCACCTGCACCAGCAGAGCGCCGCCACAGCAAGGGCGGTGGCCCCGGACAGGCAGAACACCACAAGGAGCACTGCAAGAGGGGCAAGGTGAGGGCGGCCTCCCTGGTGACCTTCCCACTCGCCTGCCTCCACCAGCCACCTACCAAGGGCAAGGCCGTCACCGTGCCCGCCCCGGGGCTCCAGGGGCGCCATGTGCACTGGCCCAGAAGATACCAGGGAGCCCAAGGAGGCGTGGGGTGTGGGTGTGGGGGCTCCCCGGGTGGAGGGCAGGCCGGGTTCTGGTCTCTGACCACGCTCTGAAGTAACTGCTGAGAGAGGCGGGGGGGGGGGGGGGG